>BMAO01021439.1:0-60701 GCA_019973975.1 Trichonephila clavata
CGAGTCTCTTGAATAAACATTGAAGGTGCTGGAGGAGTAAAGTAATTTGTATCTTCTGATAAATAGTTCAGAAGTTTGGATTGGATAATGCCCTCAAATACATCCTGTAATAAAGTGAGGCCTTTCCTAGAAACTCTTCTCATAAATTGCCCGAAAGATAAGAAAACTGTATAACAAGTTAGGGAACATACTTTAAATAAAGCGCTTTTTATCACTGTTCTGAATTTAGCATTTTTTTTTCGAAAAAAAAATCTGCATTTCATAGTTGTGCAAGTGGTATATGTGTGCATTTCAAATGGAATTGTAAAAAGACAGCGAAATAGTTTAGTTGAAAAGCTTAATTCTAGGATTTAGTTGATTTTCCTAGTAAGAAATGATTAGTCATCCATTTCACCAACAGATTAATATTCTTTTTATTTTAAGTATCAGCTTTTCAGCTCACAACTGAAGGAAAGAAGAATGTTTAAATATTAATATAAAGAGCTAGAATATCTTGTATGTTAATCAACAATTTTGGTTGTGACCAAAAGTACACCTATTAAAAAAGTACGTCGTGTTATTATTAAGAACAAAATTTAAGAACCTTTTTTTTTTTAAAAAAAAGGTAAATATGTATTTATATGTATCACCAATGCAATTGTCTTAATGTTCACCATTGTTTTAAATTATCTTTGGTATTGCAAAAATGTATAATATATTAAATGTGAATTGGCTGTTAAATTTAACTGTGATTCTTTCAGTGATTATAAAAAAAATCAGATACTTATAGTAATATATAAGTAGATGAAGTTAATTTAATTAAATTAATATTTCCAGGTATTTTTTTAATAAAGTTGTATATGAATATCATATAACTGCAGAATTTCTAATTTTTCTTTTTTCACTTAAATCATCTTGAAACCTGTTTCTGCGATGAGTTATATATTTGGAGTTTATTAATAATAATAGCATCATAAGATGGTTAAAATTTTCACATAGTCAAACATATACACACATAATCAAATATTTTATTTTTAAAATAAATTTTTGAAGCGATCATAAACATTTTTGTTTTCAGTTTCAAGTTATCTGATGTAGTGATGTAGTTATCTGTGTATCATTTGTGATATATATATATATATATATATATTAGTCCGAAATTGCGTTTTGACTCGCTAGGTTCTTATTTGTATTTCATTAGATTTGATCTTCATTTTTTTATTAAGTATTTCCTGTTATGTTCTATATTTTATATAAATTTCTTCCATATATATATATATTCTAAATTTAAAAGAATTATTTTAATTATGTTCAATTTTTTTAATTAAAATAAAACTTTGTGTGCGCGACTAACAGTTGTGTCATGTTATCTTTTTTAAAATTATTTGAGATAATTTTGTGGAAATTAACATTTTCAGTTATTTTAATTTTTATCAGATGCAAATAATTATATTTATTTAATTGTATGACAGCCATGGTGAAACTTTTTAAAGCATAATATATTTTAATTTAAGGTAAATTTATCAAAACATATACAATTTGAAATGATTTCAAAAGTGTATATTAATTTTGTTTCAAATATTGCTTGGTGTTTTATTTTGTAAATGCATAAAATATTTCCTGAAGATTTTATAATTTTTATACAAGTATTAATTCTCTGTTTTATTTATTATTTTTGTATTAGGGCCTCAACCGTGCCCTACCACACCGAACGACCTCCTCCGGTCCTGTGGCTTTCAGGGGTAATGGATTTTTATCATTTTTGCTTGCTGTTTCACTCACACGCATGGTATTGCTACTATTATGTGATTAGCAATATTATGTGAGCTGTATGGTATATCTATTTAGTCAATTAGTAATAAAAATATTAATCTTAAAAAACTAATGTTCATTTAATTATGTATTTTAATCTTAAAATTTAAGATTTCGGTTTCATAAACTCGTTTCATTTCCCAGCAAGTTAAGTCACTAATTTTTTGTTTTACATGTTCATAGACAAAGCGAAATATGCTTCTGTATTTGTTGGCTAAGTTATGAGCTAGGGGTGTGTGAACATGTTAAGTAACTTATTTTTGCTGTATAGAAATAAGTATCTTACACATACAGAGAGAAAAAAAGATTGAAGAATACGAAAGACCATTTAAAAATGCTGATCAGTAATTATAAGTGTTTTTCAATTCCTATATGAAAAGAAATGACATACTACTCAATTAGAGGGCTTGTGAAATTCTTTCCACTTTTATTTTATATTGTATTAAGGTGAAACAGTTCAATATTTAATAATATATTTATTATACAAATTATAAAATTAATTTTTAAAAATTATCATTGTTGATACTATGTAAGCAACATTTGAAAGTGCATAAATTTTAGAAAAAGTTCTGATAATTTTCAGCAAATAGTGGGAACAGGGGAGGTTTAATAACTCTCCTTCCACTTCTAGTTTTCTTTTCACAGTCACTATTTTCAGGTATCAGAAAAGCAACTATATCCTTAACTGTGATAATGATGGGATCATCATTATCTAGTACTGAAGGATACAAGCATTACACAGGGCATAAAATTTCTCCGCCTGCCATTTAAAATTTTACTACCCTGGTGCAACCATCTTTTCCAGGGAACATGTCAATAATCTTTCCTAATGGCCAATCTAATCATTTTTATGTATCACATCCAGCTATAACAATGTCTGCCACCTTTACTTCAATTCTGTTTGGTGGCTGGATTAACATGATGAAGTGTTCTTTTCGAAATCTTCTCCACAATTCATTTCATAAATTTTGTTGATACTTATATCTTATAGAGATATTTATTTTATCCAAATCATCGAAGTCGGGAACTCCCACAGTTCGAGTTTTTTGAATAAACATTGAAGATGACAGAGGAGCCAAGTCATTTGGATCTTCTGACAAATAGTCCAGAATTGATAGTGGCTTCAAATACCTCTTGGCAATAAAGTGAGGCTCTTCCTAGAAACTCTTTTCAACAACTTCTTCACCGTTTGAACTAAGTGTTCCAAAAACCACCCCACCAAACATCTGTAGTTGGGTTAAATTTCCACTGGACAGAAGCATCCTCAATTCTGTCTCATTCAAGGAAACTGATCCAGTTTTTAGCACTGATCCAGTTGTTGTCGTCCTAAAAAGAGCTATAAGACAAATATTGTTTTTAATTTCCTTTGAAGATCATCAGAGAAGTTTTGAATTGAATTTTTGATTCCAAAATTTTTTTTAGGATCAGATTACTTTTAAATTTTTTTGGTACAATATTTGAGTAATTTTTCCATGTTTACTTTTTGATATAATATTGCTTTTTATAATATGTGTTAAGTAGTAACCAATCAGTAAATAATGGTTTGGGCAGAATTTGAGAAGCTTCATAATCCAATTTTCAGCAGTTTTCCTCTAACAGTTCTTAGGAATACATTTACCTTTGCTGTGAAAATCTTTTATTTTAAAATTTGTCGTGAATTAAATTTTCTTTTGGGAAGCTCCCCTGTTATGTAAAGTTGCTTTTCTCGTTTGTCCAGATAGCTTCCTGTTCGCAATAGAATTTGTTACAGAATATATTTTTAACATTCTCACAACTTTAGAAGGACCAAATGGTACTTCAGCATCAATTTTTCTGCATAGAATAACATTTTCTCTTCTAATGTATTTATTTGTATTTTTCATTACAAATCAGAAACTAAAACTTACCCGTAATTTTAATATCTTATCCACGCACTTCAAATTGTAACACAGAATTGTATTAAATGCTCTAAAACATGCTACTCATTCTGTTTTCAACATTTTGTCACTAATGCTTTCTAATTGGTTTGAAAAATGGAGTACTTATTTTATTTGTTGAAAAAACAATTACTTATCGCACTACAATAAGCTAGTGCTTATTGTATCATTTTTTTATAAAGATCAATAAAACTTTTTACTTTATATAAAATCTTCTAAGAGATTTGACATCGGCATAAAAAGAAATCCATTAGAATCAATAACAATATTTAATATAATGCAATAAATACAAAAAAAAATACTAAAAAATAAAACGTTTTCATGACTTATTGCCACCACTGTATATATTAAAAGAAACATTACTAGTTTCTGAAATTGCTACGCCTTTAAATGTTACTTAAATAACCTGGATGCTTTTCATACCTTCATACATTAAATTACAGTTTTCAAAATGAATAATTATAATGGAGAATATCGCAGTTGTAAAAGCCTCTACAACAATTATTTTTGTTCTCACATTCTGGGATTTGTTCATATTGATTACTGCCTTCATTCTGGTCCGATGATTGTTGTTTGGGGGGGGGATGTATATTATGCCATCCTTTTTAGAGTAAATGTTTGCTTATACTTTTCAATGCAATGCTTTGTTCTTGAAAGTCTACTTAGTACAGTTGGAAGCACTTGGTTAAAGATATTTTGTCTTTATTCCAGTATCATTCATATGATAGGCAAATGTTGCATATTGGGCATGATTGTAAATTCTACTTGTGCAATCATTTGCAAATATTTTAGATTACTTTAATCATGTCTGTCATCAGCTAAATTATGAAATTATAGCTGTAAAAGCTTGTTCTGATTATTGACTTTAGCATATAGCCTCAATGTTACTGAATTTTTTGACCTCTTTATTGTTTTATTCATGTATGAAGGGATATGCTTAGAGAGAGAGCTTCTTGTGGTCTATTTGCATATCACCTCTTCAGTATTACATTTCAAATTTAATTATTGTAGTCCAATGTATTACGTGATACTTTTTTCCTAAATTATATTATAAAAAATTAATAAAACGTGCCTGCGAATTTTCTTTGCAAGAAAAATTGATTTCAGTTATAAATTTTTTGATTATATTTTTAGATAATTTTGTGAAAAAAAGTTTTTAAGTTATGTTAATTGTCAAATACAAATATATTCATTTAAGGGTATTCCTGCCATGGTGAAACTTATTGAAATCAGTAGCTCACATGCTATTTTAAAATAAATTTATCAAAACATAGGAAATTTTAAATTATTTAAAAAGTGTATATTTTGTTTTAAATTTTGCTTCATGTCTTATTTTGAAAATTCTGAAATTATTTCCTGAATTATTTACTTTTTATAATTATTAATACTCTTTTATTTATTGTTTTCTTTGATAGGAAAAGACCCCGTTTCCGTGACTGCCAGAGGTAATAGGTTAATTTCATTTCTTTATTTTTGAGTTTAAATTTAATCATATTTTGTTTGTCATGTTTTTCTCACATGATAGTATTACAATTATTTAGTCAATTAGAAAAGTTTATAATAAAAAAATTAAAGTTCATTTGATTTTGTATTTTTATCTTAAAATTTGAAGTTTGTTTCATAATCCTCGTTTCATTTCCCTGCAAGTTAATTTACTAAATTTTTGCTCTTTTACTTGTTCACAGACTAAGTGAAATCTGCTCCTATATTTGTTGGCTAAGTTATGAGCTAGGCGTCTGTGAACATGTTAAATAACTTCATCTTAAATATATAATCCAGAACACATTATATGAATTTTTGGGTTGAGATTCCACCTGAATTTCTTCTAATACTAATAATATAAATGTGAATGTAAGTTTGTTTGTTACACTTTCACGCCTGAACCACTAAACCGATTTTAAAAATTCTTTCGCCAATAAAAAGCTATATTATCAGCGAGTAACATAGGCTATATTTTATTCCCGTATTCTTACGGGAACGGAAATTATACAGGTGAACGTGAAACTGAACGCCAAGCTGAGCTAATGAAATCGTTGTTTTGGTTACTGGCGACCGATGGTCTCCACGAGACATAGTTTTACGCGTACATGATAATTCGCTGACACATGTTATAAATTTTTTTTTTATGATGGTTATCTCACTGTTCAATTAAGTATGGCATCAGCTCTGTTTCGGAAGCACTTTTAAAAATAATAAATGAGAGCTTCATAATCAAAAACAATTAGAGTAACAAAAAAGTTATAAGTTTATGGTTAGTTTTAATCCTTTTTTTTCTTTCTTTATTTACATTTTTCAGTCACATAACAATAGTTTTCCTAATCCTAATAATACTATAAATGCGAATTTCAGTTTGTTTGACCAATGTTATCCCCACTGATCTACTGTTTCAATTCAAACGAATTCACTATCCAAACAGCCTCAGTTTTGCTGTTACTATTAACAAAGCACCAGGACAAACATTTCAGTTAGAAGGAGTGCATTTGAAAAAGTCATGCTTTCTCCATGAGTAACAAATGTATCTTGTTCGCGTTTCTCCAATGGCCGAAATCTTCCCATATATGCACCTGACAGGAGAACATGTAATATAGTATACAGTAGCATTCTAGAATAATTTTCTGTTTTGAGCTCTTTTAAACAGGAATTATTTATTAAATTCAGATACTTTCAACTTTTCAAATTATAAATGAGTTACTGTGTGAATTTATTTTTTTTGCCACATTTTTTAAACTAAGCTCAACTTTAGAGTATTTAAATTTCAATGGTCCCAGTCAAGCAATAAAAAACTCATATTTTATTTACTTTTTTATAATTATGACTTCGACAGCTATTGAAAGACATCAACGCGAGTGGAGCCGCGGGTAAAAGCTAGTTATTAATAATTGTGTGGTTTTCTTAAGATAAAAGATATGAGCATACTGCTTTGCCTCCATTTATTTACATACTATACCACCAAATCTCTCTTAACAAATGTTACCATCAATCAAAGGACAGTTATCTCTTTCTATAAATTTTTCTGCTATCAGGTTTATCAATATGCTTTTGATGTAATTACCAGCATGTCAAACCCGTGGCCTGCCGTAACTTTTGAAAAGATCCTATATGTCCAGCTTTTAAACATCTTTCATTTTTGAAATTCGTTTAATGGTAACTTTTATTAAATTTGCAACAAATTTACATATTCTTGTTTTAAAAGAAATCCTTTTTGATAATGAAAATTGCCTGTAGTCTTGGGTAGCCTAGTGGGGCCAAGAGCATTGGACTCCAGACCGTTTGGCCTGGGTTCGTAATATATATAAGTTTAAAAAATAGCTTCAAACATAAAACGAGCATGTATGTTTAATATACAGTGGTGGCCAAAATTGTGGACACTTTTGAAAATTCTTACATTTTTTAAATCTTATATGCTTATAGAGATTGTTACATTACACAAAATGCAAAGTTTTTCATATAATTTTAAAGAGAATTTAATACTAAATTCAATACCCCCAAAAATTCAAATATTTGCAATGCAAAAAAAGTTATGCTGCAATAACTATTGATATACATTAGGTGTGTGTGGTGTGTGTGCTGATGATAGCATTGAGAGTTTCTAGTACTTAGTAGGGCAGCAGTTTCTTTTTATTACAGCTTCACACCGAAATTTTATTGAGCTGAAAATAGTTTTAAACTCTTCCTTTCGTCATTGCATGATGCCAGGAAACAAATATAGCCTCAATTAATTCCTTTTTATTTCATGCATACCTCATTTGGACTAAAGTTTTCACATGGTGCTACATGTTTTCGATAGGATTGAGCTCGGAACTTTTTCCTGACTAGAACATCAATGATATTTAGCCAAGAGGCAATGACATCAAATAAAAGAGTAAATTGGACACCTAGAAAGAGATGTGACTGGAAAGTGGTTTTTCCTATGTGAAAATTGCAAGACAGATGGGTAGTTCAGTGATTACTTCTGGAGATTAAAAGTTTTGTTTAAGATGTCCCGAGACAATTCTAATTTTTTAAAAAAAGCAGTTGAATGCTGAAAAATATGAACCACATCTGTTGATGACTGTAAAACACAAATACTTTATCTCCATGATAAAAGAATGTCATCAAATGTTATCTGAATGATGTTGGTGTTTCTGTCAGTTCAAAAACAATTAAGAGAAGATTAGCAGTAGTTAGACTAAGAGGTAGAATTCCACAAAAGAAACCTTATCTCAATTTACAGCAGCGCTAAAAAGTCTACAGCTGGGGTGTCAAACTCGAAGCCCAACCAGTATATCGCCACACAATAATATATAATAAAATATAAAAATTTCTCCCTACATAGGAAAGATAGCAGCAGAGAAGAGATGTCAATTATCAGGACGTAGATATTAATTTTTCTTCACCATTTATGTATGTTTACTAACTGGCATGGCCCGGCGTTGCACGGGCTTTTACCGAGGGTATAACTTAATCCCCATGTTAATTTCCTCCTTTCTTTCTGATGCCAGCACTTTTGTGTGGGTGTGACGCGTACAATGTGAATGCATGGCCCGTGAGTGCGTATCATGGCTTTCTCGTTTAAAATTTTCCCTTCTCTTCACAAAATCAGCATTTCCAATATTGTTTCTCGAAAAAACTTTGTTTCTTTCCTCTCCGCTTAGCCCGGCGTTGCACGGGCTTTTACCGAGTGAATAATCCCATTAGATAGATACATAGATACGTTTGTTTACCTTAGATTATGATGTATTTTTTGAAATAAACCTACGTTTCTATGAATATTTATTTTTTTGTGGCCCAGCTAAAGTTACATCTTGTTTGTTTGGCCCTAGTTATTCTTTGAGTTTGACATCCTTGGTCTACAGTTTGCAAAGGAACACATTAATTGGACAAATGATTAGTGGTTACAAGTTATATGGAGTAATAAAACTAAGATATTGTTATTCGGTAGTGATGACTGAAAACATGCATGACATAGAATAGGAGAAATGTCACATCCTGACTGCATCCGGGCATCTGTGAAATACCCACATAGTTTTAAGATTTGGTTAAGCATATCAGTAGGTGGTATCGGTCGCTTTCGTATCATCGATGAGACACTGAATGCCAGAAAATGCATTGACACTATTCTAGAAGCAAACCTCTACCTTCCATCAAGGATCCATTTATCAGCAATTCTTCTTTTGTTTTTCAGCACGTGCTCCTTGCCACTCAGTAAAGTAATCGAAAGACTGGTATTGTTCAAAGGTCATTAAATTGTTGTCCTGGCCAGGAAACGGTCCTGACCTCAATCCTATCGAAAACTTGTGGCATCGTTTAAGAACTCTTGCCCGAATGAGTTACCGATGAAATAAAAAGGAACCGATCGAGGATGTAATTGTTTCCTAGCATCATGTAATAACGAAGGGAAAGCTTAAGACTTTTTTAAGCTCAATGAAGCATCGATGTAAAGCTGTAATAAAATATAAAGGCTGCCCCACTAAGCACTGATAACCCATTGCTATCATCAGCACCTAACGTAAATCGATAGTTACAGCAGCATAACTTTTTTTGTGTTGAAAATATTTGAATTTTATTTTTGTATTTAATTCGGTATTAAATCCCTTTTAAAAGGATATAAAAGACTGTGCATAATGTGCAACGTAACATTTTCAAAAGTGTCCACTATTTTGGCCACCACTGTACAATGCATTGTGCACAACAATGAATCTAATAAATGCGTAATATATAATATAATCATTCTGAAAATCGTATTTTATTAATTTTTTTAACTCTGAAAGCATAATAACTTAATATAAAACAGACCATGTGGTCTATAACATAACATGACGCATAATGATAGCACAGATACATATCAGGGGCGACCGTAACACCATCCGCAAGCGCAATTAGGGGAAAACGGACTGGCAATTTGAAGTAAGGCAATTTTTTTTGCTGTAAATTAATTACCTATGCCTCATGGAAGACATCAAGCGTCCTTTGACAAAGACCGAGGAAGAATAGTAGTCTATAAGGTTTGCGGATTATACTTCAGAGAAATAGATCAACATGTTGGACGAAACCAAGCAACTGTGATGGGATCTGTCATCACCTGGTGCAGGGGAAAAAACTGCCAATCGCACCCACCACATTGCACCACTGCCCATTATGACAGGCGGATCGTGAGCATGACAATGATGGATAGGGCAGCTACATCACGAACCATAGCACAACAGATTCAGTCTGTTACACATCATCCGGTGTCCACTCGTACCATTCAACGCCGTTTGTAGCAGAGTGGAATGTCCCCAAGGCGCTCATTGCTTCTTTTACCCGTGAGTGGAAACCATAGGTGTTTGCACCACCAATGGTATGATGAACGTTGTACATGGAGAACGGGATGGAAGGACATTGTGTTTATTGACGAATCCTGTCTGTAACATCACAGTGGTCGGATTCGAATTTGGAGAAAGCATGGTAAGGAGCTGCTGAATTGTTGCATTATTCATTGCCACACTGGTCTTGCACCCGATATCAGGGTTTGGGGTGGTATTGGATTTCACTGCGGCACCCCTCTTGTATGCATTGTCAGTACACTGAACAGCCAGCGCTACATCTCTGAGGTGTTGGAGCCAGTGGTCCTCTCATGTATTCAGTAATTTCCATCAGCCTTATTCCAACAGGATAATGCATGACCACACATGGCATGCATTGTTCAAGAGTTCTTCTTTACTCATTAGATTGAACTGCTTCCTTGGCCTGGTTGTTCTCCCAATCTATTGCCAATCGAAACCGTTTGGTCCATATTTGCACAACGACTAGCCTGGCATACTGCTACACAAGATCAACTTTGGCAGTATGTGGAAGCTGCATGAACTGCTCTACCCCAAGGATACATCCAAAGCCTCTTTGATTCTGTGGCAGCAGTTATAGCCAAGAATGGCGGCTACACTAACTAATGGTTTTGTCATCATCCACACGTCACAAGAGGCAGTAGTTTAAATTTTTTGAACTTTGTACAACATGTTATCTGCCAAATAAATTTCACTGTGGTATATCTGGCACTTTTTGTTGTTGCATTTTGTGTGGCCAGCAGTGTATGATAGCTTTTGCATCCGATAAGGTAACATTGACAAAATTGTCATTATTGAGATTTTTACCTTTTGCCAGTTTATCCTCGCTTTCATTGCCTGAAATATCAACATGTGCTGGCAACCATTGAAGAAAGTGGATTTTATTTCATTTGTAATCTAAACAGGCAAGAGCAAATCCCTTCAATAATACATGAACCTCCACTTAAAATTGCTTGGAGAGGGCTGTTTTTAAGTCGCAAGAAATGATGAGACCTTTAAACTGTCGTGAATTGGGAGATTCTCATGTAGATCCAGAGCCTCAATTATCGCCCGAAGTTCACAAGTAAAGCAAGAGGCAATGGCACCAATACTAATCTCTTGTTGGTAGGTTGCATTACTTTGAATGCCTATAAATACCCCCTAACTTCCATTCGAGAACGTTTCATCGGAAGAACCATCTGTATAGGCAAGCACAAAATCGTCTTTTGGATACTTATCAATAGTCTTGAGCCCCTTTGCCTTGATGATGCCAGTGGACTCACTCTTATGGTTCTGAAAGACTTGTTACAATTGTGGTGTTCTTAGGAAGCCGAGCAATGAAAAGAGGTTCCTGATAAATAGAAAATTCGTTGTGTTCTAAGCCAAAGGGCAGCCTAATTCCATTACCAAATTGTGTAGGATAAAATCTTCTGTTACTGCTATATTTTTGAAAGGTTCTAGCAACATCTGGTATAGACTTCTAACCTTGTTTGTGTATTTGATCAAGTTATATCTTCTTTTCTTAAGGCTATCAAAACCACACTCTTTTATGACTTTTAAGTTGTCAGCAGAGGACACTGCTCTAACAATGACCCTTGTTACTCTTGCCTGAACCCACTCTAGTTTTTCCAGGGTAGTCTTAGCATCATGTGCGCAGATGGAAGAGACCTATTCCATAAACAGTCTTGTAAGTGAAGTATATGTTGTCTTCAAGGTCTTGGGACTAACTCCCCAGTCTGTACCACGAACAATGCCTTAAATTTTATTGCTTTCCCTATCAATGAATTAGATATGGATACAAAAATTTATATATCTTCAGGGAAAAATGACAATGTCATTTAAAAAAAGTCAACTGTTATAAGCCTAATTATGTTAGAATCGCATACAAAAGTTTAGTAAATTAATTGACTCATTGAAGATGATGTTAGCCGAGTCAAAGTGGTGTAAATAACCATTAAACAAATTTTGGCCTGCATTGATTAAATTGATTTGATGAAAATTTTGATATAATTTAATGAGTATTATTCTAATTCAACCAAAGAATTTTTTTGTCATAAAAAAAATTATAGCTGACATTTTAAAATGTTTTGTATTTATAGTTTTCATGTATTTATTTTTGCTTTTCTACATTATTTATTTTTTTTCTTTATCTTTAGATCCTGTCTTGGTCGACGAAAAAGACCACCTTGGCAAAAGTAGAAGAGGAGTTGAAGAAGAACTGTCTGCTATGGTGGATGATCTTATCTCTGGCAGTCAGAAAAATCTTGAATTTATGTGCAATTTCTCAAAAATCAATCCTCTTTTTTTACCTCGACGATTTCACTTCGACTAATGTGAGAGAAATTGCACATAAATTTACCCGCCAACCTCCTGTTCCTCAAAACAGGAGGAAACAAGTTCCTTTGGATTCTATTGCACTTATGTTAATTTAATTTTTTTTTATATTTTTATGTTATTAAAGATTCAACTCAGTCTTCTGATTTTTTAAAATTATTTATGTAAATTGATTTTGTGTGATTCAAAATATCAACTTAAAGGGGCAAGGTGCAATTTATATAAAAAAAAATTCTGATTTAATGGTTTTTACAAATTTTTTGTTTGTACTTGTGAAAATATTAGGATTTAAAGGTGCAGTGGTATTGTGAATATATACTAACTTTTAAAATCAAATATTTTCATTCTGAGGAAAGTGTATGTGTTGGTTTAATTTAATTGTGTATTGTTTTGTTTGTTTTAACAATTAAAAAGGTAATGAGGCAATCTATTCCCAAGAATTTAAACTATTCCCCTACTATTTAAAATTTTTTAGAGCATTCTGATCTTGTTTATCTTATCCCTAAATCATGGCTTATTTAGCAAAGGTAAAAAAAAAAATGATTTATTGGAAATATGCAAAGAAATAGGCTTCGAAATAGAAATTAAGAAATTAATTTTGGGTAGTGAGTTTTATTAGGAGGATGAGGTAAACGTTATGTTACAAAGTCTTATGAGGACAGAAAACAGCCTGAAGACGAACAAATGGCTTGGGAAGCTGACAGTATGAATTGGAAATGAAAAAATTGGTATTGTCAAAATGGGATTCTGATCAAAGGTGGGAAAGCAGAAAAACGGAATTTGGTTCAAGAATCCATCTGACTTGAATAACTCCCAAATTTAATAAAAAGCACAATGAAATGTTGATTTTTGAGAGAAAAGCAGAAATGGCTCTAGTACCTAGGACAGATTGGGTAGCCTACCTGTTGGCAGTTTGACCGGCGGAACTATCAAACATACAGTAAGAGTGTCATTAAGCGGTGCTAATAACTACAATTTTGTTGAAAATCTTATCCTGGAAGATACAAGTTGCACAGTGAGAGATTAACAGCAAAATGTTTTTACATTCAATCACAAATCAATCAATAGAGCATATTTTCTCCAATATTTAGTTATTTTACTGAATTGATCGCCGAGTTAAAGATTGAGATCTTTTAGCAACTCAAAGGTCTGATGGTGACTGAACAGCTTAAATTCTAAGTGCCTGCTGAACTGAAAGGTCATAATCTGGAAGACTGGCTTAAATTTACAACACTTTTTGACCTGAAAAATTGGACAATTATGTAAATACAGAAAAGTTTTTTGCCCCAAAAGAATTTTTCCAACATGTGAAACCCAAGTGGGAACTATTCTAACTTCAAGTCTTAAGAGAATAGCTGAGATTTCAAGCCAAAATTTCAAGGAGAACCTGTAACATCCCAAGACGGGTAGAATTTGAAAGAAGATAAACTTTAAGTTGCTACGAATGGGGTTCCAGCAATCATCTTATACCCGTGTGATGCTAAAGAAAACTCCAGTCTATTTCACTTCTTGTGACAGATAAAAAATTTGATGAATTTTACCTGGGAGATTGTTTATCAAAACTGAAAACAAAATCAGAATGCAGATAGAGTTCCTTAAAATTTAAATAACATACATTTGCAGTTGATAGAAAATAAAAAAAATTCGTATATTTCTTATATAAAATGATTGTATCTGTACTCTAAACATGACCAAGCTATCGTTTTTCAATTATTATTTAGTCGTGTTCTTTGCATTGTTATCTTTCGATTGATAATATCATGCTTGTTTTCCTGAAAATTAAAAATTTGAAAAAACTTCAATTGAAAAGTGTAAACTAACAAGTTAGGCAATCTGATTGCTCACCCTTTTTAGATAAAAAAAAAGCTATTTGAAAAATATATAAAAGGAAAGTGTTGCATATAAAGCAGGATATTTCTGACGCATTACAATAATGTAATTTTTTGTTCTTTGTGAAATGTGTGCATGTAAATTTTTTAATTAAGGCCCTTTTTATAAATAATTTCATACTTTCAATTCTTATTCATCATATGCTTTTCATACAAATAGTAGATTTAAATATTATTTGAAGAAATATTTAAAATTTCGGTCATCATAAAAAACAATTTTTTAAAAATATTCCATTAATTTTCTTGTGCTGTTAATACTCTCTTAAAAAGTGATCATTTATAAAAAAAATATGTTTTGTACTATAATATAAAAATGCAATTATTTAAAAAAATATGTAGCTAATGTATTATTGTGCTATTTTAAGTTAATTTAAGCTTATAATAATAATTTTTTCTTTCTTAGAATTATAAAATTTAAAATGGTTTTTCTGTGTTTTTTCGATACATTAATGTATTTAAAATGCTACTCCTTCCACAATTATTTACCAATCATCCATTTTTTTCCTGTGTGATATATACAGTGCAAAATTACTAACAAAGTTAGGGATCCATTTTGCTGTAAACTGAATACTTTTAAAAAATTAAAATGTAGCATATATTGCTTTTTTGTTCAATTTTAGCATATGCACATGCATATCAATGTATTATTTTTCTCTCCAAAGCTAATTAACTTATTGTAAAATTGATCCCTAAAGTTGTTTAAAATATCCTTAGCAGTATTACAAAAAAATTCTGGTAAAAAAAATTAATAAATACAAAAGGAGTAAAATTTTAAAATTTTACATCTTTTTTTAAAAAAATTTAGAATTGTGTGTATAATATGTGCCAAATTTCATCTCATATAATTTTTTTGTAATAGAAACATATGAAATGCTCTAAAATGTAATTTTTAATGCACTCATGTACCAAAATTATAGTCACAAATGTAAAATCTGTGAAAATTGATGAACTGTTTACTGTGTTGCCACGAAATTTGGCACAAGACTTTTTACAATGTCAGAAAGAATGTAGCAAAATAATAATCTAAAAAAGATTTTAACTGTGAATTAAAATACAGGACTTATCAAAAAGTGTGAAATCATGAATCAGTGTTAAAGCATTTACCCTGGGAAAAATCTGTTTAATATAGAGTGTGGCTATACAAGCTTCACAACGAGCTTCCTTACTATTTATGAGGGTATTTGTGTCAACAAAGTCCACACTGAGAAACGGCTCTTTAAAGATCCTCTATAATTTTCAATAGGATTGAGATCAAAAGACCTCGAGGGTCAATCTTTACGGCGAATATCGACCCCTTCATAAAATTCATCAACACTGTGAACCTCTGATTTCAAGACCTGGTTTAAGAACCAAAGAAATTCGTGGATACTTTAGAATACTCCCTTCACGAAAAAAGGACTCCATGCTATGATGACCACATTGACAAAGTGAACAGGACAGTTCATAGTTTCTTTATAACTACAATATCTAATCACCGCTTCTCGTATCTCCAAGCAAAATCTGCAACATCATACTTGGTCTCTGCAATAGATCATTCTCAAATCCTTACCTATGAATGCCATAACCCACCTTACAAAGATCATTAATAAGTGTCTCCTGCTCCAATATTTCCCCCAGATCTGGAAGCATTCTATTATTACACTTCCACCCAAGCCAGAAAGGAACCTGAAGTTTCTCATCAACTACAAACCTAATCAGCCTCATCTCCTCCATTGCTAAAATATTTGAAAAAATCTTTCACAGAAGAATCAACAAGTTCTCCAATTCTTCAATACCTTAATTCTGGAAAGAAACCCCCCTTCACTTGCCACTAACTTCTCCAAATCACTAAAAGGATTATAGACGGATTTTTTCAACAACCATAGAACCACTGGGGAAGTCTTTCAAGATGTCGAAAAAGCATTCGATAGGATATGTTTCAACAGACTGATTTACATATTAATTCAAACGAGCTTCCCATCATATCTTGTGAAAATTCTTCATGACTATCTCCAAAAAATAGAGCTTTACAAATCAAAATAATTACCGCATACTCCAGAGTTGGTCACATCAGTCCCTTTCTATATACAAATTATACACGCATGACTTCTCCATCTCTCCAACAATGGATGTCTGCCTCTTTGCAGGTGCCACCACCATCCTAATACAGTTAACCACTCCTGAATGAGTAACAAAAATGTCAGGAAATATCAGGTGAAGATCCATAAATACCTCAAAATCACATGCAATAAGTTTCAAGAAGGGAAACTTGTGTAACACTCGTTCCCTCTCAAGCTTTCTCGCAGCTCAATCTCGTAGACTGACGAGGTCGTCTACCTTGGAGTCACAATGGATATGAAATTCGCGTTTAAAAACCATCTTACTAAAATTATTTGTAAATTTAAAAAGAAACTGGCTGCCCTCCACAAGCTCCTTTACAGGAGATTAAAAGCTCAACCTTAAAAGAAAACGTGCAACTTATATATATATATTTCTCTGCGATACCTTTCAACAATAATCTACGCCTGTCAGATCTGGGGTGTTGCTGCTAATCATCATTTAAATAAACTCCAAATCCTACAAAATAGAGCCATTTGACTCATCCTGAATGCACTTATCTAGTTCCAAGAATTGTTCTGCACAGATAACTCAAATTCCCCTCCATTCGTTAAAGAATAAGAACTCTTTCAACTCCTTTCTAAAATCCTGTTTCCAGTCATTCCAATAGCATGATCTACCAACAAACAGCTTTCATCACCCCCAACCTATACAGATTTCCCTTCCAAACAACTAACCTTCAAAGACGTCATCAATAGAAACCTCCACTTCCAAGGATGCATTTCATGAAATCCTGCTGATAAATCAATCCGTTTCCAGGGGGTTTCCCTGGGACAAAATGAAGCAAGTTTGTTAACCCTTCTTGGGCGAGTCCCCTCCAACATACTTTTACTCTGAAGTTACGTTCGGGGACAAACTCCCCTTTTGTATGGGGAACCAGAAACCCACTGGTTTCAAAGCCAGATATATACTTTTTCCATCCTGCCTTTTGTGGCGGTCTTTGCCTCTTCTCAGATAACCCATACGGAGAATAAGCACCCGGTGAGCACTGGCTCTTCAGAAGATTAACCCTTGATCAACACTGTGAGTTATGTGTGTGCTATACATTATCATTCATAAAAATGTAGTCTGGACCCATAAGCACCCAAGTTAATCTCACATAGGTTTCCAGGATCTCGTCTTTATAGCGCTGTGAGTTGACAGTGCCCGCATTGAAAACGTACAGAGGTGTACGACTGCCACCACAGACAAGGATTCCTTTGTCACCAAATCTGCCGATTTTTGTTATGCAAGAGGGATGAAAGCAAGCTCCATTTTCTCTTCAGATGAGGACTACTCGAATCACTTTGCCACATTTAGACTCATCACTGAAAAGACTATGCCCTATTTTTGTGGTGTCCATGACTGATGTTTTCAGCTCCACAATATACGGCCTTTCCTCTGGATGTATTCAAAGAGATGCACCAGGCTGGACACTAGACGTAAAGGACAGTTTCTGCAAGACGGCTGTGGACCGTTTGCATGGAAATTCTTCCAGACACAGCAGCAAGGTCACCAGCAAGCAAAGGAACCGTTATTCGCCTATGTTGTCACTCCCTTAATGTCGAGTAGTAATCCTGTGCAGATATCGATGCTCTATGACGACCTTCCTGGTGACACAGTACCACTTGTTTGGAATTGATTTCGTAACTGGGAGACCACTTTTCCCCCCAAGCCACCTCCTTTTGAGACTGGCCAGTTTCAAGTCTGTCAATGGCTTTTCCATCTCAAGGAATCATCTGAACGATTATGAGAAATCATTCTCACTGCAAACGGACTGATGTTCATTTTAATGCAATATTCACAAAACTACAGTCAAAATTCCCATATGTTTGAACGGTCTCAATCCAGTAGTTTTGCAAAAACTAACTCTCAACAGCATCTTTTCCTAAACTAATGTACTATCCATTCTTCGAAATATATAAAATACAAATTCTATCAGTTTAACTGGAGACATTTTAAAATTGACAGAAGACATCTCTTTGTGACATTGATTTTGGACATGAGTATACAGGAAAAAAAAATTGTTCAAAAGGTGCCAAGTCCCCAGGTGATGCCAAATATTTGGTATTGGTGTAAGGATAAGTTTAATACATTCCTTAATTTAAAGTAATAATTTCGGACAGAACAGGTACTTGAACGGGTTTTTAAATATTTTTCTGTATGTTTTTTTTTTTTTTTTAAAAAAGAGATTTTAATGAGTAAATCGTAACCTTGTTAGAAAATTCTCTAACTTAATTCTAATTCTTAATTCATTTCTTTGTTTTGCTTAAACTGAACCTCTGTCAAGTATTTTTCAGGTGCAATTAAAGTTTTTAAAAGTATTATCATGAAAAGTGTTCTCTAGGATGAGAGAAATAATTAGTCTGTAAAAGCTTGGCTTGTAGCGTTCTTTAGATTAGTAAAGAGAGCGCTGCTGTGGACGATAAAACTTTCCCTCCCTCCCCCTTCCCTCCTTTGAGCTTGTGGACAGGAATGCTAAAACGGGGTGAAGATGTCTGTTTGTTTCCGAAGATTCTGTGTCGTGTATAATTGTAAGTAGATTTGTGTCTTTTAAAAAATAATAATAAGCGGTAAATGCTGGTATTAAAAATAATGATAAATGGTGAATACTGGTATATATCAAAAATATTGCCAAAATTTCATTCATAATTGTGATTTTTATAAAAAATTAAATATTTTTTAAAAAGAGTATTGTTAGTTTATTAGTATTTATTGAGGTATTGATTCTTAAACAAGCATTTACAATGGTTTACGCATGCTATTTTTTTAAACAAATACTCCGAACGTGTTCGGATACCTTAAATAAAATTCAAACTATGTACCATCAGTTAATAAGCTGAATTTCTTTTTTCAATTCCTACTATTAGCTCACACTTTCTATATATTGATCTTGTTCAAAATTTCAATCTTTAATAAAATACTTTTTATTCATCTGATCAATTTTTTAAAACTTGTAGTGGACGACACTTGATGTTAGTACAGTTTTCTCGAATATTAATTAATTTTTTTTTAATTTTAAATTTATTACGTGTTATTTCCATGGTTGTTACAATGAACTGCAACATGGCGCCAGGACGTTTTTCTAACAGAGTAGGAATTGACGTTAAAATTTTTTTTTATATCGCTTGTTCCTGTTATTCATTTAAAATGTGACTAGATTTATAAACACTGCAAAAAAATAGAGGAGCAAGCAAAAAAGTGAAGAAACCGTTGCACGATAGCCATGCATTTGCATAAAATGGAGAGTGCAGGGAACAAAAACTCGATACTGAAAAAATTGAAGAAAAAAACAATTGTATAGGAACTTTATTGTTTTGGAGTGGTAAAACGAACATGAAATGATGCTACGGGACAACAATTCGGTTACATGTAAATGACAAAAAACTGATTACTCAGAATTGATAGAGGATGTTTAATGTGGTTACCTCGAACTGCTAAGACTGCCACACACCTGTTTAACATGAGATTATCGGTGAGACTTTAGGGAATGGGGGGGGGGCTCACCTAATCGGCGTGTTTTATGTTCTGGAATAGTGGTATGCAGAACATCGCTTCTGTAAAACGGTATTTTGAAACATCACAAATCCTCTTGTCAAAAAATGTGAACCACAGCAAAAATAATGAATTGCTTCGAAACCGTTTGGCAGATAACTCTAATTCAGCATGCATTCTGTTAAAAGTAACATCTTACAATCCGAATACAAGTTATTTGCCATCCAATCTGCAACAACAAAAGTCACACTGTTATTTTATAATTTGATTTACACGTATAACGAAAGCATTTCTAATTGTTCAGTGCAAAAGATATTTTTTTCGTAGTAAAGTTTTGTGTTGATAGTATTTAGTTTTATTTTTTCCCCAAAATTATTTGATGGCACGTCTATACCTCATTAAACACTTCTTTAGAAAAAATGGCATGTTGATCCATAAAGGTTCGCCACCCCTGTCCTATGCTCATTCCAGCACATACCATCAAACTACCATGTTTGTTATGGATCTTTCCTGAATGAATTTTTATTGGGTTATTTCATGTGCCCCTTTCTCTCAATAACCACACACATCTGGTGTGACCAGTGCCGGTTTATCCACTGGGCGCTTGGTGCAGGGGCCCGGATAAGCTAGACATAACCAGGTTTTCTGATAATTTTCGATCCGTCAGTGCGAAGGGGGGGGGGGGGCTCGTAGATATTTTGTGCTCCGGGCCCGAAATGAGCTCAAACCGGCACTGGGTGTGACACTCTAAATTGAATCGGGACTCGTCTGTAAATAGTACTTGACTCCAGTCACTTTGCATCCAATCTCGATGTTAAGCAGCCCACTTTCTTCGGGCCTCCCGGTGTCTTGCTGTCAATGGGATACTTGCCGTTGGCCTACATGTCCAACCGCACGAATCCTATTTCGGATTGTGTTTGGCTTAAGACCCTTCGTCCTACAGCTGAAAAAAACTGTCTGAATCTGCGTCGCATCGGCTGTTCTCTAGACGAGCTGTAAACAGGATATATCGGTCATTTGCTTTGGAAGCAGGTAGATGACCTTGTCCTGACCGATATCGATCTTGCGGTGTTTTTTAGAATCGATTCCACAGTCTTACAATGATACTTATTGCTACTTCAACAGCATCCGTTGCAGTTTGTTTGTTCTTGCCCGGATTCCAGTCTCCTAATAATACACCAAGCCACGTATTCCGGTAGATCATGTTATTTTCCGCAACATTTTAAACTATGGATGTTTTGTTTTACATTAATTATCAGAAGAAATTAGGGGAGCACATGCATTTAATGAAATTAAGCAAACATTAGTTTAGGGGGAAAAGAAATCCATTATTTTTACCCGAACTTCAAGACTTTATTCAACATGTTTCGGATTACCAATTTTGGTAAAATATGCGCCGTTTTGCTCTAAAAGTTGTTACCATTTTAAAAGTAGCTTCATATTGCCCCTCTTCATAGAAGTCTTGGTCCATATTGGCGAAAAACTCTAGCATCAAGAAAAGAATGTGAAAATCGATTATTAATTTTTTATCACCAAAAAATTTTTGCAATTCGAGGAAAACTTAGCAATAGCTTGGTGCCATGTCCGGACTATATGGTGGATGTATCAAAGCTTCGCATTCAAGTTCTTTGAGTTTCTGGCGAGTGTGGCGTTGTCCTGATGGAACACAGCACCTCTCCTATTTGCCAATCCTGGCTGTTTCTGTTCAATGGTTAACTTCAAATGGTTCAATAGTTGACAATAGGAATTCCATTTTAGTGTTTGGTCATATGGAAAGAAGTCATAATAAATTATTCCTTTCCAGTCCCACCAAATGCACAGTAGAACTTTCCTGGTTTGGTCAACGTTTGAGCTATTTCACTGCTCTCCGACCACGATCATTTCTGCACAGTGTTGTATGCGAAACATTTTTCATCCCCAGTGACCATCCGTTGAAGAAATGGGTCGATTTTATTCCGTTTGGCTAAGGCTTTGCAGCTGGAAATTTCACCCATGATGTTTTTTGACAATTGGTGAGGCACCCAAACATCAAACTTCTTTTTGAATCCAGCTTTGTGCAAAGGGTTTAAAACTGTTTTATGGTCAAAGTTTGAGCTACGTCACTGCTCTCTGACCACGATCATTTCTGCACAGTGTTGTATGCGAAACATTTTTCATCCCCAGTGATCATCCTTTGAAGAAATGGGTCGATTTTATTCCGTTTGGCTAAGGCTTTGCAGCTGGAAATGTGACCCATCATGTTTTTTAAAAATTGTTGAGGCACCCAAACATCAAGCTTCATTTTGAATCCAGCTTTGTGCAAATAGTATAAAACTGTTTTATGGTCAAAGTTTGAGCTACGTCACTGCTCTCTGACCACGATCATTTCTGCACAGCGTTGTATGCGAAACATTTTCATCCCCAGTGACCATCCGTTGAAGAAATGGGTCGATTTCATTCCGTTTGGCTAAGGCTTTGCAGCTGGAAATTTGACCCATCATGTTTTTTGACAATTGTTGAGGCACCCAAACATCAAGCTTCTTTTTGAATCCAGCTTTGTGCAAAGGGTATAAAACTGTTTTATGGTCAAAGTTTGAGCTACGTCACTGCTCTCTGACCACGATCATTTCTGCACAGTGTTGTATGCGAAACATTTTTCATCCCCAGTGATCATCCTTTGAAGAAATGGGTCGATTTTATTCCGTTTGGCTAAGGCTTTGCAGCTGGAAATGTGACCCATCATGTTTTTTAAAAATTGTTGAGGCACCCAAACATCAAGCTTCATTTTGAATCCAGCTTTGTGCAAATAGTATAAAACTGTTTTATGGTCAAAGTTTGAGCTACGTCACTGCTCTCTGACCACGATCATTTCTGCACAGAGTTGTATGCGAAACATTTTCATCCCCAGTGACATCCGTTGAAGAAATGGGTCGATTTTATTCCGTTTGGCTAAGGCTTTGCAGCTGGAAATTTGACCCATCATGTTTTTTGACAATTGTTGAGGCACCCAAACATCAAGCTTCTTTTTGAATCCAGCTTTGTGCAAAGGGTATAAAACTGTTTTATGGTCAAAGTTTGAGCTACGTCACTGCTCTCTGACCACGATCATTTCTGCACAGTGTTGTATGCGAAACATTTTTCATCCCCAGTGACCATCCGTTGAAGAAATGGGTCGATTTTATTCCGTTTGGCTAAGGCTTTGCAGCTGGAAATTTGACCCATCATGTTTTTTGAAAATTGTTGAGGCACCCAAACATCAAGCTTCTTTTTGAATCCAGCTTTGTGCAAAGGGTATAAAACTGTTTTATGGTCAAAGTTTGAGCTACGTCACTGCTCTCTGACCACGATCATTTCTGCACAGTGTTGTATGCGAAACATTTTTCATCCCAGTGATCATCCTTTGAAGAAATGGGTCGATTTTATTCCGTTTAGCTAAGGCTTTGCAGCTGGAAATGTGACCCATCATGTTTTTTAAAATTGTTGAGGCACCCAAACATCAAGCTTCATTTTGAATCCAGCTTTGTGCAAAGGGTATAAAACTGTTTTATGGTCAAAGTTTGAGCTACGTCACTGCTCTCTGACCACGATCATTTCTGCACAGCGTTGTATGCGAAACATTTTCATCCCCAGTGACCATCCGTTGAAGAAATGGGTCGATTTTATTCCGTTTGGCTATGGCTTTGCAGCTGGAAATGTGACCCATCATGTTTTTTGACAATTGGTGAGGCACCCAAACATCAAGCTTCTTTTTGAATCCAGCTTTGTATAAATGGTTTAAAACTGTTTTATGGTCGATCTTTAGCTTCTGGGTGATGCTTTGAATACTAACATGCCGGCTGACGGTATCGGGACCATCCTGCAACACCATTCACACTTTCAGCTTCCTGGCTTGCATTTTGAACTTTATCAAAGAAAAACTGTAGAATGTACCGAATTTTCTCTTTGTTGACTTCCATTTTTATAACACCCTGTACCTCACAACTGAATGGACCAAACAAAAAACAGCAAAATTAATTTTTAGGTCGAAATATCACCTTTCCAACGAGCATGAATCTGAAATTGTTTGATCGAATCTTAACCAGATGTCGATCACTACAGCCATCTACCAAAAATATAATGGATTTCTTTTACCCCAGCCTTAATATTCTTTTCATATTACCAGAAATCCTTTATTTGTTTTTTTTTGTGTGAAGAATTCTCCTCTAGAGGGTCCATCCCTTGACCGAAAGGAGTTTTTCTCTTTCAGCCGGAGTTCTTGGTACAAATTCGCTACCCAGGAGTTGTCCCCTGACTAACACTGTACCAGGGCGCTGATGGCACAGTTCCAGAGTCCGCTTTATGGATCCATACCAGGGGTCATATTGGTTTTGATCCCTTCGATTGGTATGAGCCCCGTTTACGTACAGCAATTAGGCTATGGAGACACTGATCCTTGCATTTGGTGACTGGGTGTGCGTCACTGTAGAACCGGCACAACTGAAAGTTTATATTCTCCGATGTAGGTCTTGGTGTGGTTCTCCCTCTAGTTTTAACTCTATTTGCCATTTTCGGCCGCGGTAGCCTAGTGGTCAAGGTAATGGATTCTTGGCCAGCGTATCATGAGTTCGAGCCTAGTACCACTGAAGACCCGCCGTGCAGAGGGGGCTGATGCACGTTAAATATGTTGAGGCTCAAATGTCCTCCCATTGATGTGGAAGTTAGGAGACAGAAGTGCCGGCTCAGGTGTCGTCCTCGTCACTTGACCATGGTTCAAAATGACGAGGTACGTCGCCAAAAGCCCTCAAGTAGCGGAATGATGCGACGTTAATATTCACTCACACACTGTTTGCCCTTTGGGAATTGAATGCTTATTGACGCCTTTCTATAAAATTTGATCCCTCTCCATTTTTTTGAGTGTCTACTGTTTTTAATTGCGTATTAGCTTAGGAAATATTTTATTCCATTTTAGCTTCATATTGACTTTGTCATTTAATCAACAGTTTCTTTTTGTATGGGAACTTTATCCCCTTTTTGTTCTCTTGCTTTTTTTGGGGCTGTCGCCATCCCCATTCTGTTTATTCATCTTCTCTGTTCATTTGACTATTAACGTTTGACCGTGAGGAGTTATTCCTCCTTTTTCTTTAGCTTGGTCAACTTTCATTGACTGTTTTTTTACTATTTGACATACAGGAACAAAATTTTTTTCCCTGGGTTGTCTTTCATTCCAGTTTTTATTAATTCTTTCTTGAGCTATTTTAGGTCTATTGTCAAATTTTTTCTCTATGTACTATTTACTCATTCTGCATTATGATCTGAATAGAGATTTGGAATAGGGCACTTACCATGCAAAATTATTCACGATCTAAATATTTTTAACTCATGTCCAGTGTCTTCTTTCCCGATACCACTGCAAACCAATTTTTGTATTTCGAGCGGAAATTAGTGGTTTTCGCGCAGGAACTCGTCTATACATTCCTATCCTCTGCGCATGTTTCGAACTAAAATATAGAGTTTTTACTGACGATTTGTGTCAGTTGAACCACAGTAGACCCTGTTCTGCGATGCAATTCGTCGGAGACGACTCTGATCACGCTCTTGGGGAAACTGTGCTCGAACCGCAGTTACTTCTTCTAGAGGAGTTGTTTCCGATTCCAACTTTTGAAAATCTTCGATATGGCTGCTTTTAAGAACCCAGTGAGATTTGCTGTTTTCAAAATCAAGGCCCCTGCTAAACGAATTCCAACAAAAAGGCCTTTTTTTTCTAATGGTGAAAGATGTCTTATTTCCAATTTCTACTTCGTTCACCATAAAAGGTATTCTTACATCTTACTTTTACTAGCATTCTAACCCACGTCATAAAAAAAAATTCTTTACTTCATCCCTAGTACGCATTCAAATGCAAATCTGAAAGGTTTCTAGTTCAGTGGCCAGTGTGTGTGTGAATTAATATACTGCTAAAAAAGGGGGGGGGAGTAATTGGATTTAACGAAATATTTCTTCTGATCACTAACGTAAAACGAAACATCCGTAGTCTCAAGTTGTAGCACAAAATAAATAGAAAACTTCATATGCAAATCAATGTTCATGACTGTGACGGGTCCTGTCCACACTTGTGTCTAATCCTCTGCGGGAAAATATTTTATAACTGTTGTGTGTTTATTAACAGTGGAGAAACCGTGATTATGTTAGAGTACTATTTCAATTCCATGAGTTGGTTAGACTGCTGTAGCAGTTAGGTTGTGGAACCTAGGAACTAGGGTAATCTAAGGCCCGCGAATGTCTATTGTAAAAGAAGAGTAATTTTAAGTGGAATTGACCTTTGTTAATTAAACAGAGAAAAATCGTATACGAAAACAGTATTACAGCAAATAATTGTTTTGCAGTTGTTCATTAAGTTTTTTTTTTAAAATTTATTACGCGGCTTTTCAATGCGTTTCCTTTATGGCTATCTTCGAGTACTAGTTTTCGTACAGGAGAAGCTCGAGGACGTGATCACCGGAAGCCATCATTTTTTCCATCGCATGGTCTGAATGCATAGAAGATCGAAGAACAAATGCGTATTCACGCACGCGTGCCGGAACAGTCTCGACTCGAAATTATGCTGAGCCAATCAAAAGTACCTATCAAACTCCCGTTTTTCTTCATGGTGAGCGTTACCAATAACAACTTTAACTTCTACTTAGCTGCAACGACCATTCTTTTAAAAAACCCCGTGGTTTTGCTAGTAGATCGGGAATGTTGAAATCGCTGTCACAAAACGGACTTGATATTCTTTTTTGATTTCGCATTTTTAGTCTAGTATCGTTTATTTTTAAAACCATACAAAATATTTTAGATAATGATAGAGAAAAAAAGGTGATATTTCATGATGCATGGACAGATAAATACTGTTTTATCTATTACAATGATACGGCCACATGTTTAATATGTAGTTGCAAGATTTCTGTGGAAAAAGAGTATAACGTAAAGCGGCAAAATGATACAAAGCATAAACATTTTGCATCTATTAAAGGATATGAACGATCGCAAAAAATCGAACAACTAAAAAAAAAAAACTTTAAGTAGTCAAGCAAATTTTTGAAGTGAAACTACTTTAGGCGCGGGAGTGAATGGGAAAGTTGCCCAGTTTTGCGTAGCAGTGAAAAAGTGAACGGAAGTAGTGATTCCTCTCCATCCTCCCGAAACGTTGCCATGGTGAGGAGATAGCGAGCGGGAGGAAAAGAGAGCGGGGGGGGGGCGTACACCACGTGACTTGCGTCATATCCGTGAAAAAGTTGGAAGATTGCTAAGGGGGAATTGTGCATCCGAAGTATATCTTGCTGCTGTGAACGAAAGGTGCTTATAGGTATTGGTGACATTAAGTGGGTACCCTTGCTACTCGCGTAACGAACTCGCGTGGCGTATTTTCGTAGTTTTTATGTAATAAACGTGCTATTTTCAATGAAATAAACGCACTCAAAATCTTACCATAAAATGGCTCTTCCCGTTACTTCAATGTCTGGGGCATTTTGCATATGTCAGTAACGTTTGCGCCAGAATCGTTACGGATAGCGTCTTGTAAAGCAAACACAGGGACTTCTGTTAGTGATGCATTAAGTTTATATTATTAATTTTTATTTCCATTGAATTAAAATTTTGGCCAGAATGCCTAGAACAAATGCAAAAAGAGGAAAAGAGTTTCCTGAAAAGGGGGGGGGGAGGAAAACTAGCAGCAAGTTTAGGCGAAAGTTCCCAGGTAGTTCTGTCGCAGCTTTTATCATCTTTATCCATAAAGTTTTAGTGCTGTACACACCAGAGACTGCTGCAGTCATTGTATCCGATGATGATTAAAAGCCGATTATCTTAACTGGAGACTTTAATGTTAATTTTGCTTCAGAAGAAGCAAAGCCACTCATTGAATTCTTGAAACGGACACTGAATTTGACAATGAATACTGATTCTAGAGAAGGAAAAACAATATACGGAACCACGATTGATGCAGTTTTCTCATGTTCTCTTGATTGACTACAATCGAGGATTTTTATATCCTACTTCAGTTACCACATACCTATTGTGTCTTTCTTGGAAAATGATGATGCAGAAAATTGAATAAAAATATTATTTTCATACAATAAATGAAGTTCGAATTTTATTTGATTAAAGTTATCTCAGCAGTTTAATATAATTAGATCTATTCCTGCATTTACGGCAAACGTCGCCAAAGAAGTTTCACTTCAATCGCGTGACTTTACACGTTCTTTTTTTCAAAAATGTACAGTTAACTTGAATTCATATGTAGAAGTGAGCTTGGGTGTCGCTGAAATTATATCGCTAAAGAAGGTTGGCATTTCACAGATGGCGGATTTTGTTAAAAAGTGTTTGTTAATTGCATCTGAAAATAAGTGGTTTAATTATTTGTCTTAGAAATTGAGGATAGTGATTAAGTTGTTCGCTTTCTCGGTTTATGACATTTCTTGACTGTAAATTGGTAGATAAAACAAATTTATTGATTATATCATAATGGCTGATTATTCAGTGTCTCACCAGGTACTTCAGGGTCGTGACTCATTAGTTATTACTCATTGATTATTTGGGAAATGGACAAACGATCACTGGATAGTATTATGTGTCGTTGTTAGGCACGCTGAATGAGAAAATAAACGAAAACCGTTCTCATTTGAAGGGGGCAGGGGGAGCTCTCTTTTTCTTTAAGACAATGCATAAGTACACATATGTGGTGCTTCAGGGGGTAAAATTGAGGAATGTGCACCGTATTCACCATATTTGGCTCCGAGTGACTTCTTTTTATTTCCAATTTTAAAAAAGTGGCTCAGCAGTCAACAATTCACATCAAACGAGGAGGTCATTGCACAAAACAAACGAGGAACTTCCACGAACATTACTTTTTTGAAGGCTGAAAGAAATTAGAGGGATGTCTAGAAAAGTTTATCGAACTAGAAAGAGATTGTGTTAGAAAATTATTACTCCTTCTTTTAAGGAGTTATTGACCACCCTTCTCGTATTCCGGATCTTCAGCAAGATGAATGGTTTAATTATTGGTCTTAGAAATTTAGGATAGAGTTTAAGTTGACCGGTCCCTCGGTTTATGACATTTAAAAAAAGTTTGACAAAATGAAGTTATTGATTTTCAAAAATTCGGTGTCTCAAATTTCACGAGCGACCTCGGGTCGCAGCTTGATGTCGAAAACCAGAAAAGGATGTAAGTGCAGAAATCGTTATTTCGTAGAAGCTGTTGTTTTTCGTTGTCTCGGGGATGAAATTCAATAATTTCTGCTTTATTAAAAAAAAAAGTGACTGAAGAATGTATGTCACGACTACGTGATCTACTGGATTCTATGGTTTGGCGTATTGTCTGAACCCTGAAATCTCTGCAAACACAAAGAACTGTAGCGGATGCTGTTGGAGTAACAATAAGTGTCATTGTAAGATTGGAATTGATTCTAGGAAACAAGGCATGTTCGATGTCGGCCAGCACAAGGTCGTCCACTGGTTACCAAAGCAAATAATGACGGATATATATCCTGTTTAAAGCTCATCTAGAGAGTACTGCCAATGCGACGCAGATTCAAAGACAGTTTCTTTCGGCATTTGGACGAAGGGTCACAAGCCAAGCAATCCGAAATAGGATGCGGTTGGTCATGTAGGCCAACGGCGAGTATACCATTGATAGCAAGACACCGTCTGGGCCGAAGAAAGTGAGCTGCATCGAGATTGGATGCAAAGTGACTGGAGTCAAGTGCTGTTTACAGATGAATCGCGATTCAATTTAGTGTCGTTCCAGATGTGTTTTGGTCAGTAGCGCGCACACAAGGGGTCCGGAGCCCCCTCCCCAAAGCCCTTGATTTTTTTCGATTGATTATAATCCTATGCATATAGTACGTAAAATTTAATGAAGTGTTCATTTTATTAATTAATGCTAAATATTAATTACTTTTAATTGTTTTTTTTGCTTCCGAAAATCGACAAAATCAGTAGAATATGTTGGGCGGCGTATTGGAGCATGGTTGAGAATAGTGAACTTTCGACCCTGGACCACCCCCTTTGAAAAATTCCTGTGTGAGCTACTGGTTTTGGTATTGAGAGAAAGGGTCACTTGAAATAACCCAATATTCGTTCTGAAAAGGTCAGGACCAAATTGTTGCCCTGATGCATCATTTCATGCCCTTTATATCAGCGATCTCCAAACTTTTGGTCCTCACGGACCAGTTTATTCATAATTTAAATCCCGCGAACCACTTTTCAATTAATCCAAATTTTAGGTAGTAGGAGTGATACTTAGCGTTTTTTGTTCTCTCCAATTCCCATTGCTGCTCGTGTAATTTTTTAAAAAACTTCATGTATCTTTTTTGTAAAATTTTGTTAGGTTAAATATTAGTATTGATTCCGAAAAAAGCATTTTTAATGGTTCTAGTATGTGCTAGTTTTTGAAAAACTACAAAGCAACCAGAAAAAAAAGTATGAAAATGTCAATTAATTGATGAAGTACATTACCAGTATTAACCAATTATTATTATTTTTTTAAACACATTACTCTATTTACATAATTATACTCGACATAGAATCTTAGGAAAGAACTTCTCATTTTTATATTTCAGTCTGCTTTCCTGTTCAAAGGAAGTTCTCTCACCAGTTCTATTATCCATTAAGGTTTCTCCATTTTTTTCTTGCTCCCCTAATTTTTTTGAGCATTTCATATAAATCTATAATCTAGAACTTTGTGATTCAATATTTATGAAATAAAAATGATTTTTGTGTAAAAAAACTTCTTTAAATTGATACTATTTCAAAATTTTTAACTAATAGATTATTTAAAAAAATTTTTTGATTCATTTTTGCTTTTGTATCATTTAATTTTGTTTATCTTTTTTATATACCTATGGCTGAGTTGAATCTATAACTTTTCTGCTTTGTAATTAAAATGTATATAAATTGTTATGTATGATGTAATGTATTTATAAATGTATGTTTATTGATTTTGTTTTAAAAAAATATATGTAAATAGTAAAACCTAGAATAGAATCCAAAGGGACTTTATTTTTGTTCTTTTATCCAAATGTATATAAATAGTTTTGTATGATATAATGTATTTAAAAATATATGTAAACTGAGTTTGTAAATATGTATATTATCAACTTAAAAGTCATGCTTAAATAAAATTAATTATTGCATCACTGCTATTATAGTGTGTTTGCATGCCATTAGAGCTCCAAACACGGATCTTGCTTTTCAATTTATAAAATATCTCACTTATATTTTCTTATAAATTATCGACACATTTTCCCTTCATCATCAAGGGTGAGTGAAGATTGTGCACTATGAAGCAACATGAGGCTGTAGGTGATGGGCTTCGTATTTTGATCCTATGTCAAGTGACAAGGACGTCATTTGAGCTGGTACCATCTCTCCAAACTACCAAACCATGCGAATGGGAGAACTTAGAGAGCCACGGCAGGTTTAACATGCATCGATTCCTCCACACCAAAAGTTCCCAAACTTTTTTGTCTCATAGACTCCTTGCCATTGTTTTTCGGTTTTGGGTAGACCCTACTTACCTAATAATGAATTTTTGAAAATTTATCAACTTAAATGTTTTTTTGACAGCTAGTATAGAGCTATACCTACTTTAAAATACTATTTAAATTTCTAACTGCAGTGAAGTATAGTGTTTAATACTTAAAATAGTTTGTTCCTCGGTTAAATTTTGTAACAATTAACGCTTTTAATGATAGAGGTAAATCTGGTGCTTCGTCCATGCACACACATATTAACTAATTGCCTACTGTAATATATTACTATATATACAGTCAAAGTATTCTCAAACCTAGTTTCAAAATATGAATAAAGGACATTTAAATGTTGAACGTAGGTTAAAACGTCCTTTTACTGGCATATTGTGTGTGACAAATTGAGAAGCTAGGAAAATTTGTGACGTCCAAAGTAATACTCATTAGCTTAATTATGGCAAGAAACGCCGAAATGATGGTCCTTGTAACTGCAAATTAACTTCATTAAATTTAGTAAATAAATCTGTTAAACACAGGTAAATCTGGTTTCCACTTGATTAAATTTTCTTTTAAAAATAAAGTCATGATGTGGTTTAATGAGAGTCCCTATCGTAGACCCACATTTACAACTCGTGGACCCCCAAATTATTTTTTCCCTGACGTAGACCCCCTACATGCCGCCATAGACTCTTGGGGGTCTGTATAGACCACTTTGGGAATCACTGCTCTACACGGTCAGTCTTCATGCTGGCAGTAGAACTTGAATGACGACATGCCTGCCACTCATCAGGGCAACTAATGCTGATTATCAAATCTAGTCATTTGAAGAAATCTATTCTAATTGGGGGTACTCGCAATATTTTCTAAAATATCTCAAAATTGCTAAGAATTTAAATAAATGTCTATTTTTTATAGGGAGTGAATCAGTTTACATATACAGGGTTGGCAAGAAATAAGTTGCTCACTTCAGAGGGATCTAGAATCCGTCCTATTGGTCAGTGGCGTAACGTACACCCCCGCGCTGCGGGGGGGGGCAAGACATCTAGGGGGCCCAAAGCCTGGCAAACGCCATTTTTGTAGATTTTCTGAAAATTCGCTTTGCATTTTTATAATCGAATTTTTAAGCGATTTTCCACTTGGCCATCTAACATCATTCAAAATAAAACTTTAATACGCGATAATTGGATATCTTTGATCCAATTTCCTAGTCAAAAAAACATTTTTTTAAATTTGCTGTATTCTTTGTGACGAGAGATACTTTTCTTTAGTGGGTTTTCTTTTTAAACCTAAATTATTAACAAATAAAACAAAAGTCAGACGGAGAATCGGATAAAATGCTGGAAAGATAAAAAAATTCATTACTGTTATTATTACAGTATACTTTACATTAGCTGTAGGGAGAAATAAAAAAAGACATGATTTATTTTTTACGAAGTAGCAACGTAACTTATTGGCTTCTTTAGTACCCCCCCCCCCTCTCACCATGTATTTCATTTACCGAAGTCGTAAATAAAGTACATCTGTTAAGCTTTTTTCAAGTAAAATAATATAACGATACTTGGAAAAGCATAGAGAAAATTTTAAATGAATTTTTGCTCTAGATTTATGAGTATTCAGTCAAATGAAGCATAATGGAATGTACCAGTGTTTTATTTCTTTTATCATGTAATCGGTTTCGCCATCATACAAAAAAATCTCCTTATTAAAAGTTGCATTATTTTTATACTGGAACATAATCAAACTTTAGGTCAAGCTCATATCGGGATTCAGAAACGAAAAATAAAGTAAGTGATACCTTTTTTCTTAAGAGTTTCTAATCTAAAATATTATTTTACAGTGTCCGTGTCTTTCTTAGTGTTCGTTTTTATTTAAGTTACCAGGTTATCTGTTGACTGTCATTAGATTTCCCATTTTAATAAACATTATAAATACTCTCTAATGTTATACATTATTTACTTCGTTTACTCAAACCCCGGTTGATTTTGTATTCAGTTATAAGCTTAATATTAAATATTTTTACGTGATATGAAAGGTACATAATGTTATGGTTCGGCAATCCTTTGTATATATATACATGCACACTTACTTGCTTGAATAAGTTGCGTTCAACCATAACAAATCATACAAAAAAAGTAAAATTTAGAAGAAATATAATTTTTTTCTTATAATATTTCTTGAATTTGTTTACTATTTAACTATTGAGTATGCAAGAATTCGTAATTTTTTAATAAAAACTACAGTTAGACAACAGGAGTTTAGTAGCAAAGTACACAAATCGTAGGCAGAAAAAGTGTGCTTTCCTTATTTGAATATTCTTGATTCTTGAAATTTTTATCAACAGGTGTTATAGGTTAACAAAGATTTTGCGTTCAGTGATCAAGTAAAATAGCTTACGGAAGTTGTGATACAATAATTTTATCGTTTTTGTGAGATCCGAAGCAATTCAAGGATATGAAAAATAAAAGGAAAGAAATTAGTATCAATGAGCGTAAAATCATTGTGAAAATATGGAAAAGTCGTCGGGATATTGCTAGATCCATTGAACGTCAGTATTCATCTATCCAGCGTGTAAACAATATCTTTAAATCTACAGGAGTTTACACATCCAAACCTCGTTCACATATCGTCCATCTAAACTCACAATCAGAGAAAAACCAAGTACGATATCCCTTGGTGAAAAAAAATCCACTTTTAACTGCAACTCAAATAGAAAGACACACACACATTCACGAGAATTTTTAACAAAATCATATCGTCCATCTAAACTCACAATCAGAGAAAAACCAAGTACGATATCCCTTGGTGAAAAAAAATCCACTTTTAACTGCAACTCAAATAGAAAGACACACACACATTCACGAGAATTTTTAACAAAATCATTTGTGCGGATACTGAAAGACAAATCTTGAAAAAGGCTGGATACCGTAGTCGACTGGCTTGCAGAAAGTCTTATACTTTAATGACGAACCGGCTGAAACGGACAGCTTTTTCTAAAAAGCATATTCATAAGCCTCCGGATTTATGGAGGACTGTGATATTCTCCAATGAGAGCAAGAGTTTTGCATTTTTGTCATAAAAGGTCGTAAATTGATATGGAGAAAAACTTTTCACATCTCTTGAAAAATAGCATAAATCCAACGGTGAAGCACGGTGGCGGTGGTGTTATAGTGTGGGGCATGACGAATAATGGTGTTGGGAAGTTGGAGTATATTGAATCAATTACGAACAAATATGTTTTTCTCGATGTCTAAAAAACAATTTAATGCCACTAAACTCGGCCTAGGATTGTCGTTTCGTTTCCAACACGACAACGATCCTAAGCATACCGTTGAGATTGTGAAGCTTTGGCTCCTGTATAATGTCCCAAATCAACTGTACAGGCCCCCGCAGTCACCTGGTCTGAATCCTATAGAATGGGATTTTCTGGAGTATAGGATTCGTTAACACAATATATCTAGTAAGGATATGGTGAAAAGTGTTCTTATGGACGAATGAGAGAAGATAAGCTCTGAAGAAACCACTAAACTTGTTAATTCAATACTGAAACGACTAAAAGACAGGGTTATCCAAACAGCTATTAAATAACTCATAATCCTTTTTAAACAATTTTTATAGTTACTACTAAACAGTGAACGCAGATTTTTTCTATTTTATTTTTGTTTGTATCGCTACAAACCTGTCTTTATTTTAAAAACTCTGAAAGCAAATCGAGTTTGCTTTTGTTATTCTCAATACTTGGAATGAATTAAAAAAATATAATTTATAAAATTTTATTTTCAAAGTGCGGTTTTTTAAATTTTTGTTGTTTATGTAAGCAGTAGTAGGTGAACGCAAACTTTTTCTAGCACAAGCGTATATATTTATATATTATATATATAAAATCCGACTGGGGGCCCCAAGACCTGACCTTGCAGGGGGGGGGGAAGCCCAATCTTTTTCCATTACACCACTGCTATTGGTCCAAATGAATTAAAATTTTAACTACAGATATTTCAAATGATGCGCTTCAGATTTATTAAATAAAAAAAATTAGTACAAATGTTCGCTAGTAGGTGGCGCTGCCAAACACATAGCCTTTTTTTATATGTTTTAAAAATATGCATCAAAAATATTAAGTAACATTGATCACCGTGTAAATGATTGGCCAAAACAGCATTTCACAGATGCACAGGTGATCAGCCGTCATTTCTGAACAACGTGGCCTCCACGTTCTTCGGATATGACCCCTGCGATTTTTGGTTGTGGGGTTATCTAAAGAACAACACCTACCGTCAAATGCCATCAACGCTGCCAGATCTGAAGGACAGCATTCGATGCCATGTTTTAGATATTCCGGCAGATTTACTCCAGTCAGCTGTTGAAAATATGATTCTGCGATTACAGCACATTATTGAACATGAAGGGTATCATAATGAACATTTTCATTAATGTTGTGCTTCATATTTTTGACGCATATTTTTAAAACATATTAAACAAGGCTATGTGTATTACAGCGCCACCTACCAGCGAAAATTTGTAGTATTTTTTTTTATTGAATAAATCTCAAGCGCATCATTTGAATTACCTGTGGTTCAAATTCTATGTCATTTCGACCAATAGGACGGATTTTAGAGCCTTCTGAAAAATGGGCAACTTATTTCTTGCAAACCCTGTATATATATAATATATATATATATATATATATATTATTTTACTGAAAATCAAATTGTTGCTTTACAATTTAATGTAGATTTATTTTTCGATCAATTTTTATTTTAACATTCCTATCAACTTTCAAAATCCAGCTGTGACTTATAAACATTCAATATTTGATATCTGTTAGCAGTCATTTGTATAGACCAGGGGTCAGCAACCTGTGGCATGCGGTACAATACTCGGTGGCACTATGCACTACTCTACAAACTTCTTAATTTTTGAGTGGATGTGAGTTGATTAATTTGTGATGGACTTTATTTGACAAATATCTTTAGAATTTTCATGTCAAATTGAAAGTCACACATTACACCCCTGATTTAGTGATATGAAAGTAGAGCGGTGCAAGTGCTAGGTTCGCATACTTGATAAGGTGATTACTGATGGCCATTCGTAAAAAACAATCTGTTTTCCCAGAATTAAAAATGTTGTGACTCTGTGCCCCGCTCGACCTTTCCCATGTTAAATTTCAACCAATTTATTGTTTGATCAATTTCGCCCTTCGAAATAAATCGAGGGCAACCATCTCCTGATTTTTAAACCTCGGTCAAGTGACAGCCATGTCACTTGTATTAAACCTCCACATTCAGGGACGTCTTAAGGAATGGGCCAACTGGGCCCGGGCCCAGGGCCTCGCCTTTGAGGGGGCCTCGTCTCGTTCCCAATATCAGGATCAAAAAAATTTAAATCGTCAAATGCTATTCCCAGACATGACTGGCTGAAGACAATTAGTTACTTCTGCATTAAATATACCCATTTAAAACATTTGCTGAAAATCATAGAAAATACTAGTTTTATTTCTAAAGTGAGATATGTTCAATTTATTGATAAAAATGCTGCCGTGAGGAGGACAGAAACAGACTTTTCTTCCACTGACTTTTTATTTATTTGCCCATGTGAGTTAAGGATCCCTCATGAATGGACAAGAGATACACTTAACCCCCCCCCCCCAAAAAGGGACAAAACACATTCCCTATTTTATGATAGGCGTCAGGGCTAATAAAAAGAGGGTTGAAATGACCCTGAATCCTGAAGGAAATCACACTTTTCCGAAGGAACGAGTGCCCTGTGCAGTTCTCAATCAATTATTCCTTCACACATTATATTCACACATTTTTTTGAAACAGCAAAAGGTAATTATGTTTTAATTTTTGAATTGTATTTCTTTGTGATTTAAAATGATATATAGATATTTATATCGTATTAAAAAAAGTGAAATAATGTGTAATTGTGTTTTACAGCGAGAGTTATAAAAATAATATCCAATTTAAAATATTCTGCTTTTTTTTGTAAATTTTCTCTCTTTCACTGAACAACATGAAATAATCTCTTAACTGTTTATAAAATTATATATAAATGCATATTTCAATGTGCTTTTAGAATATTTTTACATTGATTAACATGCATAAGTGTGTCATCCTTCATTTTGAATGCACAGTGGTATAAAAGAGTTTTCGATGTGTATTGTAATTCACGGAAGCATTTTTATTTGCTTCTAATATGGAGTGCGTTATTTTACATTTTTAAAAATTCAAATGATTGCCATTTTTAAATATTATTGAAACCACACACAGAATATAAAAAGAACATTTATAAAACGAATATCTCAATTTGTATTACAATCAACAATCCGTATTAATTTAAAATAAAATGAGAATCCACATTGGATGATTGGATAATCAGATAAATGCTGTACAATAATTTAATGCTTTTAGAGTAAACATCAAAAATGTAGAAAAGCTCATTCAACACAGTATAAAATAAGAGATTTTTAGTGCATAAGATTCCCCACTAGAAATTTTCTATTTACATGTGTGTATTTAATCAGATTTTCCTGCAGAATTTATTATGTATACTTTAATTTTAGTTTTCTTATACTTTAAAACTTGTAATACTTTATCACATATTTATGAAAACACTTTTCATGAAAAAATTGCTTACATAAATCTAATTCTCCTAATTAATAATTTATGTAATAAACTTAACTCGGGGGCGACACAGCCCATGAGAGCCAAATCCTGCTGTGCCCATACTAGTACACGTGACCTTGGGCCCAGAGGTGCATGAGCAAATGTTCCGGTCAGGTAATCAGTCTGACGCGAAATCCCCAGTGTTAAGTTCCCAAGTAAGCTTGGTACTCATTTATCGACCCACTGAATGGATGGAAGGCTGAGTCGACCTTGCTCACCCCAAGGTTTGAACCTCGGACCTGTGGTGTAGAAGCGCGATGCCACAGAGCTTCAATTTATGTAATAATATTCTTTAATTTTTGGAATTTATGACTTCATTTTTATAATAATTCCTTGTTTCGTTTGATAAGCATAATAATAAGTATATACATTTCTCTTAGAACTTTTAAGAGATTCAAAATATTATGCAAGGCAATATAATATAGAAACTTAAAAATTATTTTTCTGCATGTTATTCCCATTGTAATGGTTTATTCAACATTTTCTTAGATATGATTTTACATTCGCATTTTAAAAAATGTATAAACAAAAAACTATTTATTGGAATCTAATATAATTAACTGCACGTGATAAAACTAAAATGGATATATATTAGTATGTAGTACATATGTATATCTACATAATAATGATAATTTAAAATACAATATTTTATGCATTAATAATAATAATAATGATGAAATAATCATAATAGCAAAATTTTATACAAGAACTTGTAACTTAATTGAAGCTTTGACCTTTCTATCTACGAAAGAGATAAAAGAAATTCTTTAAAAAAATTCGATCTTATCACTTTCAGAATTTTTACGAAAAACTAGAGTTATATATTACTCTCATTGCATACACACCTTTTTATTTCTAAACTTGTGAGTGAGTTTTCTTCTCCCCCCCCCCCTGAACAGAACAAAAAATACATAAATGGAAAAGCGAAATGCTACACATAGTTATGTGTATATTGTGTCAGATATGGCATAAAATGATTTTTAGAAAATTGTATTTATTTATTTTTTGTTCCTTGTAGCAGAATAACAATTCTTTTTTTGAATAACTCGTCCCCACCAATGAGTTATTCAAAAAAACCTTCTAAATTCTTACCTTCTTTTAAACCTTCTCTATTTTTAGGATATTAATAAAAGAAGAGCCATCATTAATTAAATTATTCATAATTTTTCTGTACATTATCTAGAACCAGTTTAAAAGTGGATTCCAAGCTAACTAGATAAATTTTGATCCCTTTATATTAAAATTTGACTCATGCGGACAATGGGTACTCTAGTTAGCATTGAGATAAAACCTTTAAAGCTCCCGTCGACATGATTCCACGAAATCCTGAGTGTAATATAAATTCTATGGAGTTTTTTACTTTTCTGTTTACATCTGGGTATTGCTTTTAATTGCATGGAATAAAAATCACTCGAAAGAGCTAAAAAGAAATTAATATTTCTTGGTTTTTGATTTTTTTTAAAAAAAATTACAAGTATTTTTAAATATTTATTTAAAGCTCTAAATATTCATATCGCGCGCATTAAAACGATCATAAAAATATTTTCAATCATTGGATAATAAAATAAAACCAGGGAATCTATGCTCTTTCAAATGCATGAACTTTAAAATTTTTAAATTCCTTTGCTTGCAAGTTACTAAAAAAGTCAGCACTGCACAGTTGAAAAGAGAGGGTGGGCATACAACTCTTTTTTTGAGTAAAGATACATAAAATTCCTACCTATGTCTCATTGATGAACGATGATTTATGACTGCTTCCGTGGATTTTGAACCAGAAATGTAGTTTTTTCAGAAGTCGTTGAGTGTTCGAGTGAAAAAAAAGTAATTTACAATCACGTCGTTCTTTAGCAAGCTGGAGGCTGCATTTAAAAATTACTACAAATACGTTTTCTAAAATAAGCTATTATCTGTTTTTTTATTCCATCTTGTTAAAATTATTTATGTTTCTTATTTTACATTATTTTCTTGATTTGTTTTAATTGCCATTTCATAATTATATAACTAAGAAATTTTTTTTTTGTTATTTAAACCTGTTTGTGTGTCTTTTGCTTTGATTATTAACGTCACACTTCAAACCAATGCGAGGGCTATTAGTGATGAACCTCGTAATTTTGAAACACTGTTCAAGTGACCAGGACGTCACTTGAGCTTGAAACAAACTTTCGAAGATTGAACCTCTACAGATTCAGCGTGCACGAGCTCCTTTACATGATAGGTCTTAGGCGCCACGAGGATTCGAACCTACGATACGATAGAAAAAACGGTCACAAATTCGAGACCATAACCCCTCAACTATCACTTTCGATTTAAACTAAAAATATAGCCATAATCTACAATAGTGTATATATTTTTTAGCCTCAATAAAATGTTAAGAGGAAAAAAAGACTTTATGCGAATGAATTATATACCTTTTTCTTTACAGTAAACAAGTATTAAAAAAGGCATGATACGTTAAAGTTTAGATTTTGCAATTGTATTCCTAATAAATTGTTTGAAAGAAAGTTTTAGATGCAATATATCTTATTGACATATATAACCACAAATTGTTCTGAGTCGGTTTCTGCCTTTATTAAAATTTATATTTTTATAATAATTAAACTTTGTACAAATTTCGGAATGTTTCTTTTTTCGTTCTCAATGTAAATATTTAATTAACACTGCAGATCTTTAATAAATGAAAGGATATAAAAAATACCAAAACTGATCCTCAAATAAGAAATCAGACTACATACTGAAACAGCGAGGAAAGCGGTTTCTTTGTAAAAACTTGTACGTGATGAGTGGTTTTCATGTACTTGAACGATTGGGGAGGGCAATAAAGAGGGGGTCATAGAAATGGTGTTATAATTGTTGACGTAAAGTTGTCATCAAACTGGACACCTTCCAATTGTGAAGGACGTAGTAGAAGATCGTTATATTTAGTTTTGAGCAAAAATAACAGGGGATTGGGTATTTGTGAATCGAAGCACCGATTACTGATAGGGAACAAACAGTACCTACCCCCCCCCCTAAACGTTTGTAAAAGGAGATGTTTCTAACACTTTGAAGTCATTTTCTTTCATCATCCTTCTTATCTATCTGCTACAATTTGTGATGAATTGTTTGAAGTCATGTCGTCAAAAGTCTTGGAAACTATCGTCACTGAAATACAGAAAGTTAAATATTATTCTATTTCTGTTGATTCTATTCCAGATGTGACTATGCTGACCAACTAACTTTTATTTTACGCTACGTGCAAAATGGTGCCCCCATTGAGAGATTTTTGCAATTTATTAATATTAATGCATACTGTGTAAAATACTTGACGAATGTTGTGATTTCGTTTTTGAAAAAATATTTCCCTCGGTGATTGTAGAGGTCAATCATACGACAATGCCTCGAATATGTCTGGGAAACATTCAGGATTGCACAAGCCCGACTTCCAGAAAAAAATAAATACGCTATATACGTGCCATGTGTAGGACATTTTTTGAATTTAATTGGCGTTCAAGCAGTAGAATGCAACTGTAATGTTACAATTTACTTTGATTTTGTCTAAAATCTTTATAATTTTTCCACATCGTCAACCCATCGTTGGAATATACTAACATTAAATTTGAGCTGTGATAGAAATCCAAATGTACCGAAAAGCATTTCAAACACGTTGGTTGCAAGTAAAGCTGTAAGCTCCAGATATTCATAAATTGTCACAAGCCTTGATTGTTTAATTAACGATGAATCACAGGCAGAAGACACTCGACTTTCTGCTAAAACATTAAAAATTAAGATGTATGGATTAGAAACAATTTTTTTAATTATTCTTTGGAGTGACATTTTCACACGCATCGACAAAGTAAATCTATTTCTCCAGAGTAAAAATATGGATTTATCGAAAGGTGTAAAATTACTAAAATCATTAATGATATATATAAAAAGCTAAAAGAGACTCTTGAATATTATGAGTCAAAAGCCAAGGAAGTATCCTTTACAAAGGAAAATCAGAGTGTTTACAAACGTGTAAGACAACGGAGTGTTAGGGTAATTTTCCTTGAAGGAAATAGAGACACATTGACACGACGTTTGAAAACAGCCACAGCCAGAAATTTAAAATAGAAACTTTCTTACCAATAATTGACTCTCTAATTTGCAATACACAAACGCGTAGTAAAAATATGAGAAACTATTTGAAACGTTCGGATTTTTTGAAAATATTTCTAATTTAGATGAAACAGAAATTAGCGAGAAACTATCAAAATTTTACGATAAAGACATTAATGGGGAGGAACTTAACTTGGAATGTCAACATCTCAAGTCATATTTGATCATTGATGGAGAAAAGATGAAGAAAAAGCAAAAAGAAGAATTGGGAAAAAGAAAGATTAATAAAAAAAAGTATAATTCTACAGATGAATATGAAGATCGATTGTTGGAATTGGGATCAGTACACTCGTACATACATGTATACTGAAAGAACTATTCACAGTGTTTCCCAATATTGAAATAATTATGAGAATTTTCTTATCACGGATGATTACTAACGCGAGTGGTGAGCGTTCGTTTTCAAAACTCAAATGGGTCAAAAATGAATTGAGAAATCGATGACTCAATTACGTTCGAATTATTTAAGCTTGATGTGTATAGAATAGGAAATACTATTAACAATTGATTTTGAAGACCTAATTAATGATTCCACGAATTTAAAATGCCGAAAACGAATTTTCACATAAAACCTCTTTTTACTGTGGATTACTTTCATTGAACAGTTCATGTATGTACACTAAATTAAAGAATCGCAGGGGGGGGGGCTATTTTTTCATAAGGGCCCAGGGCCTCAAGAAGTCTTGTCCCTGTCCACATTACGTCTATGTAAGGACTTTGAGCCTCAACCGAATGAATGTGAATTGGCCCCTCTTCAAGGGATGCAAACACGCAATTGAACAGAAACAATTTAATAAAAATGGGATCAACAAAAAACAAATACACTCAACACCGATCTCTTAAACGTATTTTATTTATAAAAACCCAGAAAATGAATAATACACAATGCTAATTGACAAGAGATTTCATGAGATTCATTCTAAAATGATTCATTAAAATAATTTGAAGTCCTATGATATAAGATTATGAACAGAGCCAATTGTTGGTTTGAAAATCACCCACTCGTACCAAGCTAAGTATTATTTTAGATTAATTTGTAGGGAGGAAAAAATATTAATTTAAATACTCGTATTTTCAATAAATTTCATAATATATTCAAAATAATAATAATTTTTTTGTAGCCTATGTTACAAGTAATTAACAAGGAGAATTAAAAGTAAGATTTAGGTTCAACATTTAATTAATTAAATATTTGTGATATTTAAAAAAACAAACAAAGAAAATTGTATTAGCAAAAGTACAATATCAAACTTTATATAAAAATGTAATAGTTTAACAAAAACATACTCAAGTTTATATCTTTATACAAGATTGTATCAAAATATCTAGTAAAGCCTTGAATGGAACTATAGTTTAGGAATAGTGAAACTAAGCTTTCCATATCTACTATTATCAGCAACTATTAAAAGAAAGCAGTAAAAAATAAAGCTCATATAATCCAGCCATAAAATTATGGAGAGATTTTTAACTATAATAAATTGAAAGCTACTTGCCTCTGTATGGATGCACTAAGACAAATAGTGGCTTAGGACTAAAAAGTGGTGTGTATGGATTATGTAGATGTACAACGAATGGCATATCAAAATAAAAGTATAAAAAAGCCTCGCACGTGTAAACTACTTGCATAAGAATTTTTAAAAAAATATTATGCCTAGCATGTCTAATCATATATATATGTATAGCTAATCATATATATATGTATAGCTAATCATATATCTATACACATATATAGCTAATCATATATATATACATACAGTACAAACTTTCCAAAGTTTTTAGCAACGTAATTTAAAATATTTTCTATATTTTTTTTACAGAAATGATAATGCATTTATTGACCTTTTAAAAATTTTTGAGCTCTATCTAAGCATTTAGGAGACCAGCTCATCGTCCACCAAAAGATCCTAAAAGAATATCAGCTTTCCCTGGAGGGTTAAAGTCTCGTATGTCACAATCTGCAACAGTCACTTGCTCTCCCCACATTTCCTCTTGTGCAAATAGTCTGAAAAAAATGAAAGGTATTAAATATTTTTATAAAAATAAAAGAGAAACGGTCAATAAAGATTAAAAAAATATTGTTAAAAAATCGAACAGTAAAAATTGAACAAATTTACTTCTGACCAACAGTAAAAATATTGATCCACAATTTCTGTAGTCTCCTCAATAACTCAAGCATTCTACAACTCTACATCTTTTTTAATACATCCCATGTCATGCGAATTTGAGACGATTATTCCCAATTCTATTACTACTACTTCCACGGCCAACAATCTAAATGCCTCTGTTTCATCTGTATCAACTGAAGCACGCCTATTTCCTACCACTTGTGACAAATTTGCCACACTATCTACCGAAATCCAGCCCTCTGTCACTCTATTTGAAACTACAGCTACCATATCCACTAGTCAACTGTCTTATTTCATCTAAAATTCCAAAAAGTTTAAAATTCAAAAAATAGGAGAAAGCGTACAAAAGAATAGAAACCCGAAATTGAAATAGAAATGACACCCCATAAGGCGAAGAAAAGCTTTGTTCTCTCTCTCATTATGACCCGAAAGACGAGGATATGATTATATATAATGTAGAGGAGGAGGAGGAGGGGGGGGGAATTAATGGATGCTCACATACGGAATGGTTTCTCTCATTTCATGACCCTTACCAGAAATTGAAAGAAATAATTTAACTGATGTTTTCAATTTCTTTTGTCAGGAAATTGAAAATTCACAAATTTTTAATTTCACATTCTAGCATTTTAATACTGTAACAATTATAAATAAATTGTTTATACGATTTTAATGAATTCTAGCTCTTTGATATACCTTGTTAGTGCCATTATTTTAAGGGGACACAGTACAATTCAATTGACAAAAATTGGTCAAAAAATCAAATTAAATTTTTTTAGCTTAAATTATTTTTTACATACTTTTCTTTAACCTGACAATATTTGAAAGCTCTAAATTTAAAAAACACAGAATTATGATAGCTTTTGTGTTCATTTTTATTCACATCCCTATGGAAAATCAAAACTTTAAACTGATTTATCTCGAAAAAATAAAATAACTAGTTTGTCTTCATTTAAAATGCCAAGGTTTTTTTCTATTGCGCCTAATACTTTGAATTTTTTTAAACCTATTGCTAATAGTACATATAACAAAAGGTGATATGCATTTTTTAATCAAAGCAATACTTATTTTTTAAAAAAATAATTAAACTTAGAATTTGTACATTTTTTAAAGAAATCTCAATAAGTATACATAAAAAGAAGTATTGTACAAATACCAATCATGTTATCGCAAAACCCATACCAACTTTTATTACGCATAGTTTGACGTTCTTGTAAATCAAATTTCATGTGTGTACCTACATTTTTGTAGGAGGAGTAGCATTTTAAGATTACTTCACAAATTTTAAGTTTTTTCCTTAAAAAAATTAAATGGCTAACGTTTTATGAAATTTTGAGCACAAAGTCTGTTTTACATAGTATACACACATAGGAGGCCACCAAAATTTTTTTAAAATCCTTAAATTAAAATTTTTTGCTGAAATCGTACCTGTCCCCTTAAATTTTTAATTGTTGTTTTAACACCACGAGGGTTTAAAAGCAATGTTTGACCCAGTGTAGCCGAAATCACGCTCACTCACTCACTCATCCTCAAGAAGCGAGTCTATCTTTTACCTAAGTGCCTGGACCAGTGGCGTAGCTAGGTATTAGGAGGCCCTGGTGGGGAAAAAAAATTGAAGTCCTTATTTTGGTTGGGTTTTATCCAGTAAAAAATTAAAATACGTAGTAGGATTCAAAAGTTCCCGGACGAAATCTATAACTTAAAAAAGATTACCAATTAAACTGCTGAAACATATCCTCCTTCGAAATAAAACCCTTGAGTAACAGCATACTTTTACCACGGCTTGCAAAGGTCATCGAAACATTTTTGGAATCCATTTTTAGCTATGTCCTTTAAGTCAACCTGATATGCACTTTTAACTTCATCTGCAGATCGGTCTTCTTTCAACATGCTGGGAACGATATGTTGACACACCCTATGCATGTTAAGATTCTTAGTCAGTATCCATTGACATGTGGCCGAGGATATCCCAACTGATTCTGCTATTGTTTGAAGCTTGTTCTTACGTACCACTGCAGAAATCTTTTCCATGTTTTCAGCGGTCCAGACTGTGGACGTCCAGAGCGTTTGCAATCTACGACACTTTTCCTGTCTTCTCTGAAACATTGATGCCACTCAAAAGCTTGCGTTCTCGATATTGAATCACAGCCTTACACATGCTTCAAAATTTTGAAAGTCTCCGTAGCATTTTTTCCCAAACGAATACAAAAATTAATATCCATTACCCGCTCAACAAACGCAATTTCTTTCAATCGACGACGACTCAATACATCCGCCTACAAAAGACAACGTAGTGGCGACCCACCGACCACGTGATTTGGAACAAATGTTTTTTTTTTCCTTCTAAAAAATGGGGAAGAATGCAAAAATATAGAAATGTTATTATAGTCGCTCTACTGCAGAAATTGTCCACGTTATATGCTCTGTCCGGAAACTTTTGAGTCCTACTAGTATATGAATATTTTAAATATACAAAGCTATACTTTATAGCAGGGGTGGGCAGACTTTTCCAGGACGCGGGCTACTTCTAATTTTTTCAAGATGTTGCGGTCCACCCAGTGTTAGTGGCGTTCACAAGGGCGGGGGAGGGGTCCACGGGTCCGGGCCCTCCCTCATAGCCCTAGATTTTTTTCCCCCGAGTAATTATCCCATGTAAGTTTTACGTAAAATGTAATTAAGTATTTGTGGTATTAGTAATTTTTTTATTAATTAATGTTAATTATTTATTCAGTAATTTATTTTTCGCTTTTTTTTTGTTTCTGACAATCAATAAAATCAAAAAAACTTGTTTGGCTACGTATTGGAGTATGATACGAGAATGTGGTAGACCTCGACTCCATCCCCCTCCCCTTAAAAAATTCTTGCGTGCCCCACTGCCCAGTGTCGTAGGTCTGGTGAGGTATATATATAAGGAAAGGGTTATTATTATAACTTATATATATATAATAATAAATACGGAATATATAATTATATATACCTACAGAACTAAAATAAAAAACTACACTTTTAAAACCTCGTTTAAAACAAAACGCAAGGTACAAACTTAATAATAATAGCTACAAGTATAATTGTATCAGATGATGTATTTATTATGAAACAATTCAAAATACTTTACAAAATAAAACGTTTTCGTCTATAGTTAGTTCGCGTTGCCATAGTCAGTAGAAGACTTAGTCTGCGTACTGTCAGCCAATCTTGAATTTTCCGTTTATAATTTCTAACTGCTAAAATCTTCAGGCGGTCACCCCCAAAATGTCTTAGTGGTCCACCGGACGATAGCGATCGACGTAATGCCCACCCCGGCTTTATAGCATCAACTCTTTATCGTTCTTTGCAGAATATAGCAAAGCAAAGGCTACATACTACCTACATGTATGTGTACGAGTTTTCTTGTGTGAGCTTCAGTGATCGCCCAGGTTCGATTTGATACCATAACACTCGTAGAAGGCTGACTATGAAATTTGACAATTTGGGACAATTTTTGTTTGCTATATTCTATTTCTTTGGGTTGTTAGCGCTTAAAAGCACCACTGCGTTTCTTTTTTTTTTATCCATAATTTTAGATTTCTAATTTATGAATTACAACTCATAAGTGCTGGTGTACTAATTGACGTTAAAAGAGAGAAGCAACGCAATGCCACACTACAAAATATAGTTGGAGAATCCCTGGCTATTTATTTATTTTTTCGGGAGGATCAAACTCCCCCACGAGGGGGTTTAGAGTTACAGAATGGTCCACTGACATAGACAGGAAATGATACACAAAATATGTATGAACAAGAAAATACATTATAATTATTTTAAAAAAAACATCTCTGAAAGAAAGGGGTAGGGGAGCAAAATAATACTAGTTTGTTGCAGATACGAGTAGATAGTGAAATATTGAAATTAGAAACTAGCTTATTATATCGTCATGAAAAATAGAATGCAACTGGGAAAGAATTGTTTCTCTAGTGTAGGGTTTTTTAAAGATGTAATAATAAGTATAGTAAAAGATTTTTCATGGAGTTTATTTTCAAATAACAGTTTATAGAAAAATGAAAAAGTTTAAAATAATATGAATTTATTCGTAATATATAATATACGAATCAATACGAAAAATGTGAATAGAATAAAGAAAATACATGCATAGTTTCAGTATTATGAGATGCAGGGCCGGATCGTGACCTTTGGGGCCTCTGGGATAAAGATATCTGGGGGCCCCGAAATAATTAAAAATTTTGCCTTTTTCCTAAAAAATTATTGTGCGAAAAAATTTAAAATATACGAAAATTAAAGCCCCCCCCCCAAACAACTTAAATACGTTATAAGCAATAACATAATCATAACAAAAAAAAACTTCTACACTTTTATGCTGAATATTCTTTTATTTGCTTGTCACATTTTAAGTCTTTGGTGAGATTAATATTAATAGAAAGAAGTGATTAATAATTAAGCCTAGTATTTGTCATTGTTGTCCTATATTTGTTTTCTATGTAGGGTATTTTAGAGAATGCACGTTCTGCTCCACAACTAGTAATACGGATCGTTAGAAAATCTTTAAAATGGTGTACAAATTTGGAAAAACCTGAACTAGTTTCTTTTCAAAAATTAAAGTGAATATATCACTACAAGTATAGGAATCTAACTCAGTGTTTTAGGTAAGTTTTTAATTGAACACCTTCATTTACTAAATGTTGGTCTATATCATTTGAATAGTAATCAGTAATAGCGTGTACATTTTCCAGGTAGACGTTTTCCTTATTTTGATCTTCCAAATCCATCAAAAATTTTAATTTCTCACTTTATTCTGCATATACATACTTGACTTCTATTTAAATCAAGGATTAACTTATCTAACGCTATAATAATTGCGTCTCTTTTAAATTTTTCTGTCCCATACACAGCTTTTTCTGTGAATTATCCGCAAATTTTGAAATAACCTGTCTCTAGTTCACATCGCTATATTCTGTTTCTACGTCAGGACTTAATTTTTTGGCTGCGTCTTGATACTCCTTTGATTTTTGATCCGATTCACATCTTGTACATTGCTTATACACATTTTTAATGACATAATGAACTTATTCCCTTCACAGATGTCCAAACCCCGAGTCTGTTATTTTTTGTGTTAACTGAATTAAATCTTCTAAAATTTCTTCCCAAAATATAATTAAAGTGGCAGTTTCGAGTTTTGTTAATTTATTAAATAAATTTGGTGCTTCTTTTTTTATTTTTTTTTATCAAACTACGTATGTATTAGGACCAGTTTTCGAAATTGTATTTAAAAAAAAAAACATTGTTTGGCGTAGCTTAGCCTAACTTGGCTTTTGTGCCATTAAATCAAACAATCAAATCAAGCCTCTTTTTGAAAATCAATTTTCTCATTTTCATTGTCACTAAATGTCTTAAGAATATTCATGATATTACAATATTTATCTCATGAGGCTTCACAAAGATCCTAGTGACAAGACCATCTGTTCTCACTTAATCTTTTTATGGTAAGTTTCACAGTTTAAGTTCACGATTTAGAAGTTTCTACCTATAGGTCGAAGTAGAAAAGCAAACATATATTTGTTGCACTAAACCAAAGAAGTTAACGATTTCAGTTGCAACCTTAAATGATTCTGCACAACTAGATTAAGAGAATGTGCAGCACACGGCACAAAATTATCGAATTTATTTTTTTTTCTTTCAGAAGAGCTTGCACACCATTATATGGACCGGACATATTGGCAGCGTTGTCATATGGTTGTCCCCTACAATTATCCAATAGCAGTCCATTTGTTTCTAAAAATTCTTGTAGATAATTTAATATAAACCTGTGACTAATAATCTTAATTAATGAGTCAGATCTTTCATACATTCCCCCCCCCCTCGAAAACATTATCGTAGTATAATAGCAAATTAGTAATTGTAGGACAAATCTGCTGTTGAATCCATCACGATTGTATAGTACTTTGTGTCATTGTTATTTATTTGAGCTTTATAATTTTTTAATGATTTGCTTTCCCATGATCTCAACTATTTGCTCATACATTGTTTTTGATAAGTACGATATTAACGATTTTGGTCGTAATTCTCGCAGTTCGATATATTCACGAATGAATGAGTCGAACTCTGCTAGCATTAACGATGTATTAAAAATGTAGCGAGAAATTATATCAATCAAGCAATCGACTTTTGCTATCGATGTCATGCTGGTACAAATTGTGAAATAATTTTTTTTTCTTTTTGTAATTGTAATGGCTAGTGATAAAAAATAACAATGCAGTAGCGCCCATTTTATAGGTGTAACTAATTTTTAACTAACCCTCATGTCTAAGAAATATTTGCTGTTTCAAGATGATTGGAATCTTGACTATTTCGTAGATAAAAAAAACATGGATCAACAACTCGATTGATTTGTCGTGAAAATGTTACATTTAAAAAATATAATTTTGGTCGTCACTGTACTACGAAACACAAATCTTTCAATGGCTCTTATTCTTGAGGATCCATTAAAAGATGAGATAAATTGGTTTTCTTAAAAAAAAAACCAACTTTGAAACGGCAATAAATATTTTGCGGGTGGTATGTCACAAAAATGCCGAGGTAACAAAAGCATCTCATAAAATTTAATACATTATATGTATTGACAAACATATAAAATTGTTAATGCTGAACTTAAGAATTATTACAGAAATTGTTAGAGTGTTTCTTAAATGCTTCCGATGTACTCTTTGATGAATTCAGTTATTTGTTCAGATATTTTTTTTATAAAATCAAAAAATATTTTAATAAATTTAAAACAAAAATGCGCAATAAGAACATACAGTTTATACAGATAATATTGATTTCAGTTTGTTGTTCAATAAAAACTCTTTGCTACCATCTTGCGTTTGATAAATTAATATCTGAAATAAAAATATGTAAGGCTTTATCAAAAGAAAAAAATCAAATTTTATATATCCAAGTACTTGGCAGCTTTGTTTTTATGACAGTAGAATGCAGACAAGAGGCATGGGATCATTGATTAACGGAAATTGAAAATTTCCCCCGTAATTGGGTAAAAAGTGAATGAAACCTATATTTTGTGAGTTTTGTTTGATAGAGTTTGGTACAGTTTTAAAATAAGATTCCAATAAGATCCATTATATTTTGACCAATTTTTCACATTTTAAATGTCCTTGATCTTATAGCTTCTCCCTGTCTATTAATTCTCATGTTGCGGCCCGCGTAAAATACATGTCAGATGTATGTGGCCCGGGGTAAAAAAAAAAAGGTTGAGTACCCCTGTTCTAAATGCTAAACATCTTGTAGCCAAATATTTTACTACCGCATTAACACGTTTGAGGACATTGTGGTAATATTCTGTATCTTTTCTTAGTTGCTCCTGTAATTGTTTATCTAAAAAAGACTTATTTTCTTTTCGTGTCAACCAAATTAACATTGAATTTATATGTTAAATAGAATTTTCATGAATTTCTAAACAACTTGTAACGTGTTTCCAGTCAGAAAAGCCGGTTGTGTATTAAGAATTTGTTTCAGAAAAAAGTTCTCAAGTCAAACAAAAAACACTACCAATACTAGTTGAATAACAAAGCCAAGATCTTTCCAGCACTTGGCCATGTTTTTTTTTTAGTGAAATGATTATTAGAAAATGATCTCTTTTGTTCTTTGTATTCTCTTTGTGAAACAGAATATATATTGTTTGGATCTTTATTTTGAAAATAACTCATTTCATGCGAAGAATATAATCAATAAAATTATTACTTAGCGATTTAGGCCACGAACCTACATGAATAATACTAATCTTCCTACTCCGTGTCTTCGTACTTAAATAATTTAGAAATGTCTATCTGTACTTATACTTTTTACTTGAAACCAATAAACAGGTACCAAAGTATCTTTTAATTTCAGGTATTATGCATAGAACACAGCATCAAAACAATATAATTTGTAACTTATAATTATTATTACACAAAAATAAAGGGCTACAGATATAGTGCCACTACGTTTGTATAAATGCTCTATGCTCATCGGCGCCGCTCTGTGATAGAGACTCGATCATAGAGCGGCGTCGTATACAAAAAAGTGTAATTAATTGACTGTATCAATAATAGAGTGTAATAGACTATATTAATTATAATTGTTAATAGACTGTAATTAATAGAGTGTACTTAATAGACACTCTATTAACTACACAGAGCTACAAAATTAAAGTTTTGGAGAAGTACAAAAGAGGCTTTCAGTAGTTTTTATATTATTTAGTATGCTGATTTCGAAAATGATCTACATTTCCCCCCATCACATCAGGATTTTTTGTAAAATCGATATTTTTGCTAAAACCCTATTTGTAAAGGAATTCTCTCAAACAATTTTGCCTGGGCAATTTGGCAACAGGGGTTCTTATCCAGTTAAATCTATTTAAATATTGGTTCTTGATGAGGCAAATTCATTTCTCAGCAATTAGATGAATAGTGAGTGAATATTAACGTTGCACTGTTCAGCTACACGAGAGAATTTGGCTATAGGTCTCGTAATTTTGAACCATGGTCAAGTGACGAGGACGATACCTGAGCTAGCGCCCCTTCTCCTAACTATCACACCACACATACTGGAGAAAGTTTGAGATCTCGACAGATTTAACATGCATCGCTCCCCTACACGAAGGGTCTTCAGCGGCACTAGTCTCGAACTCATGACATGCCTGCCATGAGTCCGGTACCTTTGCTACTCGCAATTAGATGAAAACCATTGTTTCTAGACCTCACCTCTCTAGACCACATTGTCTCTCATCATAAGAAAAATAAGAAATTCTCTTGAGGTTTAAGCATTTTACATCCAGTTATTGTGTAGGTTCTTAAAAAAAATCAGCATACTATTTTAATTTGTTTTTATAAAGTTATTTACATAAAATACATAGACGATTTTCGAAATTAATAGTTATTAATTTCCGCGTATTCGGTGGTACGGCGGAAGAACAAAAGTAAATTGCTCTTGCTCTCGAAAATAAATTTGATATGGTACTTCGGGTATTTTATTTTTGATTTGAGTGTATTTTTTTTTGCTGGTTTAGTATTGAGTTACTGTTTTGATTTTAAGCACCTTTTCTGTTTATCTTTAACAAGGAACGGGGGCTCCTAAAACCCGGGGGCCCTCGGCTGCAGCCCATTTAGCCCATACGTAGATCCGGCCTTGATGAGATGCGTTCATTTACCCTATTTGCAGAGGCGGATTAAGCGGCTGGCGGACCCGGCGGCCACCAGGGGCCTCAAGCTTTATTGATTCTTGTTATAAATTCAACATGTAACAAAAGATCTTGAACCGATATTGTAACCAGGGACGTCTTAAAGTATAGATCAACTGGGCCTCGACTTCAATGGGGACCTCGTCTCGTTATCGAGTCAGCCTTCATAAGATTATGGTTCAAATAATTTTTACGGTCAAATGTTATTTCCGAATGTATTCTCCGAAAAATTAGGAATTTCGGACTATATGTCAATTGGTAACAGTAACAAGACTGCATTATTTTATGATGACCGTTGTCCATGTAAAGGCCTACGCTTGCCACCATTAATCATTCAATCAAAAGACAGCAGTCGGCCGAGCTGGTTTGTGCAAATGTAAGTCATACACATTGATTTGCTTAGGTTTTGTATGAATATTTGACAACATATACCATGTATTGTCTTTTAAGCACTGGCGTAACTAGTCATTAGAGAGCCCTGTATCACACAAAATTCCTTCCCTTTTTGGTCTCCCTTAAAATTTTAGGATTTTTTCCTTACACATATTGGGGACCCGTATTATTGATACTGTGTTAATTGCGCTCCTGCTTTTAAGGGTCCTAGGGGGCCTACATTTGAGCAAGAGCACAATGCCTTAAAAAGTCTTAAGACGTCCCTGATTGTATAACCCTGATGATTTCCTGTTTATTTAAGTCGTGCTAACCCTAGCCATCTTTCTTCCGTATATCTGTATTGTTGCAATCTGTACAAATTTTTCGCATGCGTTTTTTTGAACAAATTTTCCATCGAACAAACGAATAGTATTCAAGTCAAACAAGTTCGTTTTTATTTCACAGCCATATGCTTAGTTTCTCTCGGATACATCTTACATTGATGGGGAAAAAATCTCAATATCAAGAAAAAATTATTGTAGACTATGAAACGTTGACAATACATTTGTCTAGGTAACATATTTAATTGACTAAACTTTCAAGGTCACAGGTTAATATAAGCGCGAGAAGAGTCATCTCAAATGTAAAATGATGATACATTAAAAACCAGTGTAACTGGCAGAATTTTAAATTCAAGCATGCAAACATGCATACATTGTGTCGTACAAATATCGGGTATCAGTTTGTGAGATGGAATTGCAAGTCTGTTGCTCTTGATCGGTCAATAAAAGATTATTTAATTCCTGTTGGGGATGACGCTGTCGTTGCAGTCCAATGCTGTCCAGTTTGTGCTTGGTTGGAGAAAGATAAGGTGACCAAGCAGTCCAAAGTAACACGCTGACACTCTGATAGAGCATGTTTTATCCTGTTGGAAAACACCTCTTGAATGATGTTCATAAATGACAGTGCAACAGTTTTAATCACCAGACAGGCGTACAGGTTTGCAGTTAAGGTGTATGAATTAACCTGAGAGTACTCCTGCAATCAAAGAAAATTTTTCACACCGGACCATAACTCTACGTGCATGCCTAGTGTTTCTAGGCCCCAGAGAGGTTGGTTGCAGAGGTTGGTTGACCTGGCCTTCTTCTAACCAATATACAGCCATCATCATACAGTGGCGCAACGTACACCCTCCCACCGCAACCTCAACATCAAGAGGATGGCAGAATTCTTGGGGGCCTTAGCCTGACTGATGCTAAGTACGACTTGGAGCCCAAAATCATTCAAAGTATTCCAGCAAACCATTGCAATAAGGCTAGTGTGAATTATTAAAAGATCTTATCTATTAAAACCTCTAGAAATCCAAAATTTCAGAAACGAATTTTTAAAAATAACACTAGAAACAACTGATTAATAAGGACGCTCGTTTGAAGAGGAAGCTGGACAAGCTTACAGGTAGCAAAAGAGAAAATTTTTCAGTGAAAGTAAAAAAGTTGGCTATGAATTTTTGAAAGAAGGTTAATTTTTATAGTGAATTCTTTTTGTCATATGCGATAAAGCAAGAACAAAACTATCCCGAAGCGCTTATATGTATTAAACTGTTATAGAATATTTTACTGTAATTTTTGACGAGAGATTATTACCTGAAATTAAGAAGAAATCTGCACAAAAACTGAAGGAAACTTACAAAGACGATTTTGAATCTTAATTTTGACTATATAAATTGGATCAGTTTTTACTATTTTTATAAGAAAACAAAGATACAATGAAGATCCTTGCTAGAAGTTTATCGAGTTGAAGAGAAATCCTAATGTAGAGATACTTTTAAAAATATTTTAACAATATCGATATAAAAGGCATCAGGTGAGATATCTTCAGTTTTAAACCGATTTAAAAATTATTTAAAAGTTCTATGGGAGAAAAAAAATTAAACAACGTGGCCATATGGAACACAAGATGCTTGGGATTAAATAGATACGGTAAAAATAATTGATGAATTTGCCAATGAGAAATCAAGAAGTAAAGTTGTATAGCAAAACTGTAATCTCTTTAGTAAATTTTTTAAAATACAGTTAAATTTTTCTTTTGCTGTTGAGTTATTTTTATTAGCAATACATTTTATTTTGAGGTCAGGGAATATCTTTTTACTATTTTAGGTGTTCGGCTCTTGAAACCATGGGCCTCGAACCTTTTACCGCCAGGGGCCTCCAACTACCTTAATCCGCCTCTGCCTGTTTGTCTACTATATAATCAAAGATAACCGTACTTAAGTAATAAACTCCAGTCGTGCGTCGGAGCTGACACACAATTTTCATACTTTGGTAAAAATTGCAAAAGCTGAGGTTTAATCGTTGGATTTCGAACCTATACATAGTCAACCACCTGTGGGGACAATCTCATCACTATATGATTTGCCAACCCTTCTTTCGTCATTCCCAAATTTTAATCGCTTGCGGATCTTGAGTAACCTATATATACCAGGGGTGGCGAACCTTTATGAATCAACGTGCCATTTTTTCTAAAGAAGTGTTTAGTGAGGTAGGGATGTGCCGTCAAATAATTTTGACTTGTGATGTATATTATATATATTATTGGGAAAATAATAAAACTATATATAAATACTAACAACACGAAACTGTTTACTACGAAAGCATACCTTTTGCATTTAATAGCTATAAATGTTTTAGTTATACGTGCAATTCAAATTATATATATATAAAGTAACATTAGTGTGACATTTGTTGTTGTAGATTGGATGACACAAATATATTAGGATTGTAAAGTTACTTTTTGTAGAATACATGCTGAATTAGAATCATCTGCCAAACGGTTTCTAAGCAATTAATTATTTTTACTCTGGCTCGCTTTTTTAACAAGAGGGTTTGTGCTTTGTTTCAAAATACCATTTTTTACAAGAGATGTTTTGCATACCACATTCCAGATCATAAAACACTCCCCAATCTGTCGCCTTTGCTAATAATTACGTGTTTCTCGGTCCACCAAATTTGAAATTCTCTGTTACACTAACTATCTTGCCCTTTTTGCTTTTTTGCTGAACTAGTCATGTTAAATAACCTTTGAAAATAGTAAATGTAACACAGTTGTGTCAATGAAGACTAGGCTATGCATACAGGGCCGGACCGTGACCTTTGGGGGCCCTGGGCTAATCATAGCTGGAGGCCCCCTATATAATTAAAAATTTTGCCATTTTCCTAAAAAAAAAAATTTGCGGGGAAGAATTTTAAACACACGAGATTTTCTCTTAAGGGTTTTTTTTACTTCAAACAATTCAAATACGTTAAAAACAATAACACAATTTACAAAAAAAAAAAAAAAATTCTGTACTTTTGTGTTGCAAATTCTTTCATTTGCTCATCACATTTTAAGTTTTTAGTGAGATCAGTATTAATAGAAAGAAGTGATAAATAAGTAAGTCTAGTATTTGTCATTGTTCTATATTTCTATGGACTAGTTCTACTTTGTAAACAACAAACATTGAGTGGAACCCTCACTTACTTTCGGTGTAATGTTAATCTATGGGAAAACATCGAAATTCAACTGAGTTTTTCAAACTTTTAATGCAAGTTTTTGAAACTTTTTTTGCACTATATGGATAGAAGAGATTATCTGTAGATTTCAGATTCAGGATTTTATAGTATTTATTTCAGTATCTTTTCTAAAATATACCTTGTTAATTTTTTTTTTTAGATCAAAGCAATGGCGATATTGCATTAACCGGAAGAAGAAAAGGGTACTAATGACTGTAGCGCCACCATAGTAAGCTTTACGGTAGAACTTGTCCATATAGAACATTTTAGAGAATGCATGCTTCGCTTCACTAGTAATAAGGAGCGTTATAAAAATCTTTAAAATGGTAACAGATTTGGAAAAACGTCAGCAAGTTTCTTTACAAAAATTATAAACTTAACATATAAATACAAGTATAGAACAGCTCAGTTTGTTTTAGATAAGTTTTGAGTTGAACACCTTCATTTACTAAATGTTGGTCTACGTCATCTGAATAGGGAATTATGGTGAAAAGAGGCAACATTTCTCATACTATATTAATTTATTGCGGTGCTCGCCACACATCGGTTTCGTGTGTTTACATCGCTCTGCGTCCGCCAGGCCAGATTCTCAAAACTATTCTAAGGGGTTGCCATATTCCGTAAGGGACCCATGGTCGGGTTTACCACAGAGTATCCCCCCAGTGACTGAGGGTAACAGCCCAAGGAAACGACATAGTTTTTAAAATTTTATAAACATTATTTTCTTTCTCCCCCCCCCCCTTTTTTTTTTGAGAATCCGTACTGGTAGAAATACATTAACAATTTGAATATAATATATATACAGAAAAAATAGAACATGTAAATAAGATATACAGTGGGTACAAAAAGTATTTGCACACATACATTTTTGTTCACAATTTATAAGAAAATGCATTAAGAAATACAAAAATTGGCATTTTAAAAATGAAATAAGCCTATTCATTTAAAGTAATTACAAAAAATACAATAATATTAATAAAAAACATTTTTTGCAACAATATTAAAATATCTCATGTCAAAAAAGTATTTGCACACTCAACCCAACTTTAGCAAATTTGCATTTTTTTGCTAATTATATATATTTGACAGCCATCCCGCAGTAAATAACATACGTAAGACTACTATAAAAGGAGGTATTGTCGAAACTTTATCAGTTGATTGTCGATTTCAAATTGTTATGGCACCTAAGAAATCTGAATTGCCGATTTCGTTGCGAGAAAAAATTGTTTCTCTACGTGAAAATGACCTAAGTTATCGAGAAATAGGTAAAAAAGTAAATGTTTGCTTCTCTACTGTTCGGTATGTTATAAAACGTCATAAAGAAAGAGGATCTACATCAAATAACTTGCGCTCTGGAAGCCCAAAAAAACTTTCACTGCAAATTAAGCGAAAAATCATAAGAGACGCATCGAAAAATCCATTTGTTAGTGCAGTTACATTAGCCAATGATGTCGCTTCAACATCTGGAGCTCAAATCTGTGCCCAAAGTGTTCGAAATGTCCTGCATGATGCACAAATTTATGGGAGATCTCCAAGGAAAAAACCTCTCATGACTGAACGAAATAGACTGAAGAGACTTGAATTCGCTAAGGAATATATCAATAAGCCAATTGATTTCTGGAAAAATGTCATATTCACCGACGAGAGTAAGTTCAATATCTTTAAATCAGATATCAGGAAATTAGTTTGCAGAAAACCTTGTACTGCTTTTCATACCAAAAATGTGTTACCTACAGTTAAACATGGAGGAGGTTCTGTTATGATTTGGGGGTGCATGGCTAGTAAAGGAGTTGGTAATTTGTGTTTCATTGATGGGAATATGACAGCTCGAACCTATATTGATGTGTTGCGAGATAACTTGCCACAAAGTGCAATAAATTTGGGTATCAGTAATTCGTACTATTTTCCGCAAGACAATGATCCCAAGCACACTTCCGGTATAATACGTATGTGGTTGCTTTATCATGTACCCAGAAAACTTGCCACTCCACCACAATCACCAGACTTAAATCCTTTGGAAAATTTGTGGATTTAAAAATAAGAAAAAGGAAGATTTCAAGCAAATCTGCCCTTAAACAATCCCTTATTGGAGAGTGGTCGAATACTGACCCTATTGTTACAGAAAATTTAATTAAATCAATGCCAGCAAGATTACAAGCAGTAACAGATGCTAAAGGAATGCATACTAAATATTAGTTATTTGAAATTTGCTTAAATATTTTATTTCTTTTGTATTCATGTAGGTGTGCAAATACTTTTTTGACACGAGATATTTTAATTTTGTTACAAAAAAAGCATTGTTATTTATATTATTGTAGTTTTTCTGTTTGTTTTGGATGATTAAACTTATTCTGATTTGGCAATACCAATTTTTTTTATTTCATAATGCTTCTTTTTATGAATTGCAAACAAACATGTAGGTGTGCAAATATATATATATATATATATATATATATATATATATATACTTTTTTTACCCACTGTATATAAATATAATACAAAAAAATTTCCAACTGAAAGTTCTTCTAGAAGGAGAAAAAAATTATGTAACATAATTGGCTAGTTTTTTTGGAAAATGTACATGTCTTCCTGATTTTGTGGTATATATTGGTTTTTTGTTAGTAGATATTTTATCATCTTTTACACTTTTGCTCACTGAAGGTGGAGTTTCACACACAGTTTCTGAGAGAAGATGTGCGGGTTTGACGCGATCTAGAGAAACTTTAGTTTTTCGACCATTAACGTCAATGGTGATAGTTTTGTCTGTTCTGGACAGAACTTTATGTGGTCCAGTATACGGTTGACATAAAGGTGGTTGCACACAATCGATTCTCAAAAAGATATGAGATGATGATTTTAGTGAAGGATGAATGTAGAATCGATCAGTGCAGTGAGCAGATGTTGCAACAGGATTCAGTTGTTGCATTCTGTGACGAAGATTATTGATGAAATTATTATCACAAAAAGGAATGTTTGATATATCTATCATGTCACTAGGAAGACGTAGGTTTGTTCCATAAACCAATTTCAGCACAAGAAGATTGCAGATCTTCTTTAACTGCTGTTCTAATGCCGAGAAGAATGATGGGGACTTTTTCGGACCATCTGTCATTCTCATGGGCTTTAATGGCTGATTTTCAAATGTCGATGGAACCGTTCCACTATTCCATTTGAAATTGGATGATATGTTGTAGTTTTGATCTTTTGTGTTCCCAGCATGCGAGTAAATTCAGCATACATTGATGAACGCATCTGGGTTCCTTGATCAGAGGTGATTATAGATGGGCAACCAAAACGAGAGATCCAAGTGTCAAAAATTGCACGGCAAATGGTTTTTGCTTGCATGTCTGGTATGGGGATTGCTTCTGGCCATCTGGAGAAGCGGTCGATTATCGTAAGAAGATAAC
>BMAO01021440.1:0-22213 GCA_019973975.1 Trichonephila clavata
TGCAGGTAGATCTAAACTTTGTAAATAATTTTGAATCGCATATTTTTGCTAATATAAGCTGCATCAAACACGGAAACTGTTTTAAAATATTAAACCATGGCAGAGTAGATAATATATTTTTGTAAAGAAATGTTTAATTGTTATTAATGAAATCTGTTGCATTACATTTGAATGCGTCATGTTAGAATTTAATATAAAAATATAAACCTCGTGAGTTTTGTACATTATTTCATTTTTTTTTTACTGAAATTATTAAAATATAGTCTAAATTACCTCTTAAAGTATTTTATAAACCAATTTTGTTGCTACTTGTTTAATAATATTTTTGCCATTACTAATTTTCAACAATCCATTACTAATTTTTTGTCTATCCTAGCTTCATATTTTATTCTTAACATAGATATAAAAGGCTGAACGATTTTCATCCAAATAAATCAATATTTATTTATTTATTAATATTTATATATATCTAGAAACCGTCAACGTCCACTTCTTTGGTAAGTTCATGATGTTGTATGAATGTATACTAATTACATGTGTAAAAATTGTTCATATCTATGTCCTAGCGTTAAGCTTTCGAATATATTGAAATTATTCTGATGACTTTCACCTACTGATTTAAAAAGGACAGGACTTCTAAATAATTTCTGATAGTTTCTAACATTGAAGTAGAATTATCTTCTACCTCTACTAACTCTTTCCCTCAAAGTGGATTTTCCCAAAACTCATTTTTAGTAGATCTCTACTCAATCAAATAAACATGCTTGACAAAATTCAAGTCTAAATCCAATAGTTGAAAAACTTAATTTTTTTATAAATGACTCCTTTTGTGGTTCGATTTCCATTATAAACGCGTTCTTAGTAAACTTCGATTCAACAAAAAAGAAACATGCCCACCAAATTTGATTACTGTAGTTCTATTAGTTCGAAAACAGATTTTCTTCATAAGTATTCCCCAATAATTCCCCACTCCTTCCGTCTGTTTCCGTAAAATCCATTCTTAAAGGATCTCTGTTCTTCAAAAGAAACACCCTCACCAAATTTCAAGCATGTGGATCTAATAGTTCTAAAACAGGAATTCTTATCTCGTATAACGCCCCTTAACTCCTCGCAACCCCCTTTGGAGGTCAACTTTTGCATAACCTGTTGTAAGATAAACTTTATTCCATGAAAGGAATATGCTTACCAAATGTCAAGTATATTGGTCTAATAGCTCAATTTATGTTTATGTATATTTTTAACGCAACTTATACTCTCTCAATGCCTCTTGAGGGTCAAGTTTCACAAAATGTCTTTTGTAGTGGATCCTTACTCCGTTAAAGGAACTGGTATACCAAGTTTCAAGTCTGTAAGGATTTAATAGTTCCTGAGGTATCGTAATGAGCGAGTGAGTGAATGAATGAATCGATTTTCTCTCTATATATATGGATAACTTTATTTATTTTAAAATTTATATATATTTAGTCTTTCAGAATATATACCATTGGTTCATATAAAACAAAAACACATTTTTAACCTCAGCGTAATGACGTATTGATATGACACTTGTGCATACGTATAGATTTTTATTACTGCATACGTATAGATTTATAATATAATTTGACTTAAATTAAGGCACTTTTAACTTGCAATATGACGTTTTTGCATGGTGTCAATTAATTTCATTATTGTAGTCATTGAATGTATTTGTCATGAAACATATATTGCTACTTAAAATCACACTTATTGACAAGGAAACGACACGAATAACAAACACGCGCACAAGCAATACAAAAGACAAAAACGTTCTCCTTTGTTCTGAAAGAGTATAGAGGAGTATCTCTTCTATTTAGTCAAGAGATAAAATGGAAGAAATAAAATGATATGATTTCAGTTAAGGACTCTACTGAGTGTTCCACATACGTGAGCAATGCATAATTTCATCATCCTGAAATTGAAAACACTGAAGTTTCAAATATGGAGAGGTAAGGCTATAGTTATTTCCCGTTAAGCGGGTAAACTTGAAATTAATCACCACGCGGAGTCTTGGAGGTCTCAAGGCCATTATGTTAAAATCCCTTAAGAGAAAACTTCCGTGAGGTATCTATATGTGTATTAATGGATGTTTGTATATATGACCTCGCTTCATTCCAACGCTGTTCAACCGATAACTATGACAATTGGCATGTTTTTGTATTTTATTTTGTGGAAAAGGTTTTTGTACTATCCTCTTTGTTGCAGCTCCCCACCAGGAGGCGCTATATCATATCAGCTTCTACACCGTTCAATCAATCGCTGAGTTGCCAAAGTAGTCGCCAAAAATGATGCCAACTTGGCTCAATCACCAATACTTCCATTGAATCGCCATTATAGTTTAAGGAAGAAACATAATAACAATTTAAACATAAAATAAGTGCAACAGAAAGTAATATTAACGTATTACACATTCACTATTTTAAACGTTCATTACACAAAATTCGTAACCGTATGTTACTTTTGCTGAGCAGAGATCAGCTTAGGAAGCTGTTTTCAAAAGTCTACCCCCAAGAGAGTTACGGGGTTGTTATAAATAAATAAAAAAATCCTTTTTATCAGTTATTAGACCTACAGACTTAAAATTTAACAAATATTATTTTTTGTTCATCTAAGATATGCAAAAAGGTTTTTTGTTTTGTTTTGTTTAATTTGCAATTCCCTTAAAATTAACTCATCAAAAACTTCTTTATCCTTCAATCTCTATTGTTTAAATTTTCAATTCACCCATACGAAGAACGGGTATACCAGCTAGCTACATACATACTTTTCAAATGAGAAGCATAATTTACTACCTGATACTGTATATTACTATGTACTTCACTATAAAATTGCTACTTCAGTTTTTCATTTACGGCTATAATAAGCTGTCGCATTTAACTTTTATTCGGTAAGAAAATATTGTCTCATGTTGTTCCAGCTAATTATTTTAACTATTAAGGAACGCGACGAGATGATGAAATTTCATATAAAATTGAGCTCTGCTATTTCCTCAAATTTTTGTTTTATTCAATTTGCCCGACAAAGTTTTTCCAATTAATTCCATTTCCAGATTTATTCCTCCTTCCAATTAAATCGAGTTTATTTGCATTTACCAAATTAAAAACATTAAGGTAAAACACGCTTTTCATCTTTAGATAAATGTGAATCGACATGAAAAGGATTTGGTGTTTTACTATTGCTAAATGAAATCAATTAGTGTTTGAAGAGCGTTTACATGTCTCACAATTCTATTGACTAAAAGTTGAATTTCCGAAATTGAAAGAAATATTTTTAATGTGAAATTTTAAGTTCGGTATTTTGAATAAATATTTGAATTCATTAATTTATGTACTTGATTAAATATTTCAAGCTTAAAATTTACTGCTTAAGTATTCTCTATTGACATTTTACTACAATTAAGGTGAAATAAATCAGAAATTACATAAAAATAACTAATATAATATAAATAATTTCATTAAAATGCAATTTCGTTTCAACACAAATATGCTCATAAAAAATATGCGATAAACATACTCCATCATTAAGCAATATTAATTAGAGAAATAGATTTTGATACCCTTATATACAGTCTGCCGTTTCCTTCATATAATATGAAGTGTTTATTTTGAGAATTTTGAATTGTGCGCTTTCACTTCCAAGGAAGCACTGGTAAATTACTTTTTATCAGTGCAAATATTTGAGGAAATAAACGAATTGATTTAGTTTATTAAATAAAATTGAGGAATGATCCCACGATATTCCCGAGATTATCAGTAATATATCTAACATTAACGTGGAAAATTAATTTGAAACTTCGATAACTCGCAATATTTGAGACCGAACTATGGCACTTTAGAAAGAAACTCTGCGGTTGATTTAGATTGGATTTTATTGGTTTTGATTTTATATTACTGAATATTTTTAAACGTGAATATGTGTCCTAGTTTGTTACTTTCTAGAATTTATTAAAAAGTGTGCTTTGTTTCGAATTAATTATTTGCACCTTATTTCGAACACTGAGACACCGAAACTGAAACGATAAATCGGTCAACTGAATGATATATATTTTTTTAAATTTCAAGAAAGGATTCTAAAGAATTGAAAGTAAATTAATAGTAATTCTTAGCTACTAAAAATAAAGATATTTCTACCACTAGAGATTAATTTTTATAAAAAAAAAATCTTCGTTTATAACCTATTACCTAGTTTAAATTGTTTGCCGATTTATATCCCCATTGAGCTATCTTAAAGAAATACCTTAGATTTTCAGATATAAGAGACACTTTTAACACAAAAAACCACAATAAAAACTCCCTTCTTTACTTGAAAACGTTCATTTCTTTCTTACACCACAAAAGTTTCATAATTATGTGTCATGTAATAGATTCTTTGAGTTCTCTTTAAAATTATATTTAGCATCCAACGAGAGTTTGAACAGAAAAACTTCAAGCGTCAAAAACTTGACAGCCGGAGCCAGCACTAGAGGGTGCCACTAATGAAATGACTCTCACACTTAGAAACTTGCCGAGTCCGCAAAAGCTTAGCCTCCGAAATACAGCCCATTCGAAAATCATTAAAAAGCAGTTCCATGGTTAAGGAGACAATATTTGTTGTTGTTTTTTTTAAAGCTACACGAGTACTATTGCCGGTGGACTTCGTAATTTTGAGCTTTAGTCAACTAACGAAGAGACATTTGGGAAAGGCATATTAAAGCGACATGTTACCCTAAAAATCATCAAACTATCGTAGTTTTTATTGGCTTATTTGATACATCAAATCTTTATAAACATGCCTGCAAAATTTCAAAGCTTTATCTCCATTTTTTATGAAGTCATAGATCAATATTTGATGCTGGACAGCAACTACCATCCCCACATTTCAGATTATCTGCTAGAAAAGAGCCTCATAAAAAATGAATTAATTATTTTTTTCTGGCAAAGTTACGACAATTTCCCATATTGAATATTAGATTCAGGTAGTCCGTCTCAAAATACGCCAGGGACCAAGTTTTCGCGCTCCAAGGCTTTTAAGGTAAGGCCGTGTCAGGGTGTGTCTAAAATACGGTCGACTGGCATTATCTGGCAAAGTTACGGGTATTAATGGGATTCAGTTCGAAGTTCGGATTCCAGGCCCAAAACACACCAGTCACTAATTTTCCATGCACCTCGGTCTATAAAATTCGTTTCCTCAGGCACAGACGCATTTTGATACTTTGCGAATTTTCTCGTTTCCCGGATTCTACCAATTTCTGGTAATAAAAAAATAATTACGTCAAAAATTTAGATAAAAAAACTATCCTATGTTTTAAGTTGAATGAAATGACACAAAATTATGCTAGGATCGGTTGAGTAATTTAGGAGTCCATCGCGGACAAACACTGGGACACGGGATTTTTATATATAAAGACTAGCTGGTATACCAGTTCTTCGCTCGTGTGATTTGGAAATCAAATAATTACAGAATTGGTAAGATCATTTATTTCGCCACGATACGGTATAAATGTTTTTTCAAAATAATAATATTTGTATTTTTAGGACTTTTTTAAATGAGTCAAAATCGATGCGTTTTTATGAAAATGATGTCTAAATTGTTCCGCATGAATTTTTAACATTTAAATGAATTGACATTCTGTAATAAAGCAGATCATGCTTTGCTCTTTTAGAACCAGTCATTTAAAAAAAGCCGAAAACTTGTTTTTACGATTTTTCAAAAAATACTCAAAATTTTAATTAAACACTTAATAACATTGTCATTTATGAAGATAATCTCACGAACATTTTTATACGTGTGCAGAATAATATTATCTAAAATCTGTACGAAGATTAAAAATATTGCTTAAAAATTACGGAATTAAAAAAAATGTGTTTTTCTTCTAACACGCCTTTTTGCAAGAATTCATTCAGCTAGACTGTTCAAAATTAACCGGCAATCGACCCTGCAACAATTATGCGTTGAATAAGATGAACAGACTGAGAAACCTGCCCAGCGACAAAAAAAAACTAAAAAATAAATTAAAAATAAAACACTTTTTTAAAAACAAGCCTTTAATTAAATGCGTTAAAAAGAATAAAATAAACTTTTCCTTTAAAACTTTTTTTTACTATCAACTTATAACGTCATTACACAATTTATATGATATAAAAGCTCGTCACGAGATTTACCTGTGTAGATAAACAAGTAAATTTAATAACTTTCTGATTGATTTTAGTTTTTAAAATTTTCGAACTAAGTAAATACGAGTACTTAGATCTCGCGACAAGCTTTTATATCGTATAAATTGTGTAATGGCTTTTAAGTTGATAGTAAAAAAGTTTTAAAGGAAAAGTTTATTTTATTCTTTTTAGCACATTTAAATAAAATCTTGTTTTTAAAAAAGTTTTTTTACTTTTAATTTATTTAAAAGTCAATTTGACATACTTCTACATCATAAAATAGAAAATATACTATATCACTGCAAAGATTGCTGATTTTAGAAATATCAAAATCTCAAAATCGATATTCTGAAGTTTCTTAGCCTAATCTATTGATTCTCAAACTTTCAATATTTGCAAACCAATTTTCTTTGCACCCTCCTCTATACAATAACAATGTATTGAATTCAATAATAATGTATTTTGATGCTTAAGCTACATTACGACTTTAATTATAAACCGTGCAAATTATCAAGATAAGTATTAAGTTTTGTATATAATTTTGTATCTGACAATCTCATGGGGTCACTAGTAATTATCAAACTTGTTTTTAACGTAGTAGTAATGAATTACTGATCAAATACATTGTGCAGCAGATACATTTATAAGTATATTAGATCATTGTAAAAGTGTATTTTTTTTATTATGTCCAAATGTATATTTTATTTTGTTTCCTTTCAGTGAATTAACAAATTTTTTAATAATCTTTTATTTAGACCTTTCGATTTGCTCGCCCCTCTTGGAAGAATTATCACGCCCCCTCGGGGGGGCCTACAATTTGATAAACGCTGACCTTCTGACTTCCCTTAAAAAGGATAATGCCACTCGTATTTCGTTATCTCCCAAGAAATGTTAAATCTACCACGAAAACCCTTAGTTTATTTCTATAAAACAGCCAAATGATTCGGTTCCGAATTATACTTTTTTCCCCCAGAGTATTATTAATAATTTTTTTTTAATTTGGCAGCATACTTTAAGAATTTGACGGAACACAAAAGTACCACGGAATTGTGGTTGAGAATCACTGGTCTAGTTCTTACGTCTATCGTTAGCCGAAGCTTTACACCGTGCAGGTGACAGTACAAATTGGCACGGTTTCACTCCAATTTTCGGGGAGAACACTTTAAGACAGCGGTTCCCTAACTTCTGTTCACCTCGGCTCCCTTGTATGATTCAGCTTGACATCTCGAACCCTCGAGATTTTGAACAACTCCTCTTTTTTTTACTTCAAACTTATGGTTGTGTGTTTTAAAGGTTCTTCAATAACCCTGACTGTCTCTCCTACTTATACTGACTTTTTAACATTTCTTTTTTTTCCCTGCAGGGAAACAGGGAGAAGCTTATTAAAAATATTACAAAAACCTAATTTCAAATAAATGTACTTCAGTGTAAAATTTTAAATGGAGAAATATGGCTCTCAATTTCTTTTACAAGTTATGTTATGTCATGTGTAATATTTGAAATTTACAGTCTCTATTCCGGTTCCACTCTTTCCAGGAGGTTTCGGTACTTATTTTTAAGATAAAGAAGAGTTGACAATGTTCTTTCACATAAATAAGTTGTTTGGAAACGCGTCAGAGCTTTCGTAGCAACTAAAAAAAATCATCCTTTGATTGACCCCCAATAGTTTTCTCTTACATTTCAAATCTCTCCATCTGTGGAAATTTTTATCAGCTTTTCCACTCATGTGAGACCATCTTGTTCACATAAATCTACTGCAAATGGATTTCATACTAGGTACTTTCTAAATTACTTATTCTTTTTATAAGATACCTTCGAGGCTCCCTAAAAATTTTCGGAGACCCCCGGGGGTCCACGGACCACAGTTTAAAAGCCACTGCCCTATGGGGGTTCAGGAGTCTCCAACCTCTTCTTTTCCTCCACCACTAGAGATGATTTACAGCTCGACGAGCATTTAGAGTGCACCCTTGCACACACACACAACACATGTAGTACATATATATAAATATATAAACACCCATGTTCTCTCCTTGAATCAAATTCAGACTCTATGGCAAAGCGGACAACTTCACTATTACGTTTGAGTGGTTCTGTTTTAAATATGAAAAAATTATGATTAAAATATGATAAGGAAAAATATATTTTCAATAATATAGCAAAACATTAGTTGTATTTTAGATTCAATAATATTTAGATACAATACTAAGTTAATTATTTATTTGTCAATTTTTTAACTGTAATTTTATTTTATAATAAATAAGTTAAATAGAAATTTTAAATAGCTAATACAAAAATATTTAAAAAAATCATTTTAAATTGTTTTTGCATCAAAAAGAATTATCATAATCCTCGAATAACTTCCATATTACCAACAGCAATCATGGACTCAAGATTCGGAATGAAATCTCCACTCATAATTTAAACCAAAGGAGCCTTCGTATCTTTTGTCAATAAATAAGGCAATTTTTTGAACCTATCTGATACAAATCTCTTTTATTTTATAAAATAAACAAAATTAAATGCTTGCGATTTATATTTCCATAATAAAACCATTTAGATTTATATATTTTTTTAACTCTAATATTTTTCACCTTATTTTTCAGCCATTTCATTTGAAATAGTAGAAGGTCTTCTATCAGACTTTCAAATATCTTCACAAAATCCATCCTATCTGTTTATTTAATAAAATAAAAAACAGAAATTTATATTTTTGGTCTGCATATAAATCTGCAAATAATCGTCTGCTCACAGTTATTTTTACTTATTGTGTCAATACCATCGTAATATTCGACACAGATGTGCTGATCTAAAAAAATTAAACATCAAAGTTGATTATAATATTTAATTAGTTTAATCTTTTTATCTGTTTTAAATAATTTTACCATGCTAAAGAAATTTTTTTAGGATTTTTTCTCCCAAATAAACAGCCCCATAGTTGATAAATATACGTTAATTTTGTTTACAACTGAAAAAGGGAAGAATTTTCCTTTGGTTTTATTTTCTTTAAAAATGTTTTCGGTTTCAAAAGTCGTAGCAAAACTAAATTTATTGAAATACATATGCATCATTTGTATTTGAATTTCAATTTGTATTTGTATCATTTGTATTTGAATTTCAATTTGTATTTGTATCATTTGTATTTGAATTTCAATTTGTATTTGGATTTCAATTTGTATTTGTATCATTTGCATTTGAATTTCAATTTGTATTTGTATCATTTGTATTTGCATTCATAATTCATCAAAAACAGTACAAAATATTAACAAAACAAACCCGTAACTAACGCAGCAATTTCATTTGATAATTACCATATTTACTCGAATCTAAGCCTTAATATTTTCCCAGAGTTAATGCTACTGAAAATAGGGTGCGGCTTAGAATCGAATGCAAAAGATTTGTTGGATGGGGGAGATTAAGTTTCCACCCCTTTCTAAAGGAAAAATATGTAACTATCCATTCCGGCCATTTGCATCGATGACTTCTTGCATTCTTCAGTTTATCTCCTGTATTCAGTCTATCCTAAACATCATTGTGTTCTCATATTTAGAATTTTTGTTTGTATACGCTTTCTTTTAATCATCTAAACATCAAAGATATCTGTAATAACATAAAGTTGAGCTCCCTTTGACTCAAATGTGAAAAGGAAGGCAATTTTATATGCTGAAAAATACGGAAACAAAGCAGCGGCCACTAAACAGTTGACAGGGAGGGAACAAGCATACGTCAATGGCATAAGCAAAATATGATGTTTGCTTGTAAATGTACAACATCCTTTAATAATTATTTTATAAAGAATTTAGCAATTTAAAAAGAATTTAAAATGCATCCAGTGCATTTTAACAAATGCACTGGATGGCACGGAAGAGAACTCCGTGGAGGAAAATGGCGATGTCAGCACCAATTCTGACGTCAGCTGTGACATTGGGAGTGACGAATCATTTTCGAAACGTGATACTGACGGTTAGAGGAACTATATATTCATGTACGTATTTGGAAAGTTTTTAATACTGGTAAAATAAATTAATCATTAGCTCTCTCTTCTTTTATTTCTAATTAAAATTTTTAAATTTCTTAAGTATCGGATATTGATGAGCTTTTCTATCTCTACACATTTTTTTAATTCTATTTCTCAAAAACGTGTAGAGAATTTGAGGTGCTACTTTGAATCGAGGGTGGCTTTGATTCGATTAAATAAGCATCGCTTCAATTTAAATGTTCTTTAAAGCCTTACACTGGATGATTCCAATTTTTTTTATACTGTACTGTATTAAAGGAAAATGTAGAGTAAGACTCCAAGGAAAATAATTTACACACGCATATATATTTGCCCTTTAATACACAGCCAGGATTTATAAATATACAAATAGAAACTACAGATTGTTGAATAGAAAGAAACCATAGTCGCTCCTCTTGACATATTAGTTGAGTCTCTGCTCAAGATCTCATTTTTTTGGCGAAGTTTCTTTTTAATCATCGTCAAAAGACCTCTTGAGTGTCAACTTTCAAATGCAGTCAAGAGTTTTGGCATTTACAACTATTGGATTGTCAAACTAATGTCAGTTGAAAAGGTTTTTCAAAAGTACTTAGCTACTTCATGAGTGCATGGTGTCAGATGAAGTGTTTATAAGTTTTTAAGAGACAATTCAATCATTTAAAAGAATTTAATTCAATGTGTACAATAACAATGGGTTGCGTAGTTGAGTGGGAATAAGAAACGTGTTACAATATGCATCTAACCAAATTTTTGGATTTTTTTTTTTTACTAAATATGTATGACACCTAATGTGATATTTTATCAAACCAACAAATAAATCATTCAAAATTTCAGAGATCATATTTAAAGCGGTCTGGTGTATTACCAATCTTTTGATGTATTACTTTAACTTGTCATGTATTATTTTTTTAAAAATGCTTTGCTAAAAATTACCCTGTTGCCAGAACTGATAATTGTTTTGTTTCACGTGGCATTTTTATGAATAAGTCGCCAATGTTGGCTCGTTTATAGCATATAACGCTGTCACTAAAATTAAAATTTTAACTTAATACTTTTAACTTACTTAAATTAACAATTATAATACGATATATTTGTTTGTTCTGCGCAGACTTCATGTATTTGACTATATAATGGTAATATTTTTATATTCAGGGATAATTTTGAAAAATATTTTTGATATGTGTGTACCTATATAATTCCTTATTCTGACTAAAAGAGGTTTTTTTATCAGTATGTCTCAAATATATTCTTAATGCCAATGGGCACTTAAGTATTATCGCAACCGCATCGGTGACATTATATGAAATGAAGCACATAGTTGCCAATTCAGCACGTTCAACATATGTGAAATATGGGTTGCCAACTTGGCAATTTATCTTGAACGTTGGCGTTGTTGCCATAGAACGTAAGTACTGGCTAAAGTTTTAAACTTATAAAAATGATTTTTTGAATAAACTTTCAGAAACATACACACAGATTTCAAATTAATTTTAGGAATTCTTTGGTGCATATTTTTACTACAATATATATATATATACAAGGTAAACAAGAAAGTTCTTGCCGTTTTTAATGACCCAAAAGAACATAGCATGCAAACAGCGTAGCCTATTGTTAGTCCTCGAAGTAATCACTATCGGCATCCAGCACCTTCTGCCAACGTGCCTCCAGTTGTTCAATCCCCTTGCGGTAAAACTCGGGGGCGTGGGACGCAAAGAAGTCCGCGAGAGCTTGGCGCACGTCTGCTTCATTGGTGAAGAATTTACCACGAAGATGATTGTGCAGGGAATGTAAGAGGTAATAATCTGATGGTGCAAGGTCAGGTGAGTAAGGAGGATGGCACAAAGTCTCCCAACCAAGACGCTGTATCGCATTCCTGGCCTCGCGTTATCATGCAATAACGGTACACCCTTTCGATTAACCAGTGCTGGCTCCTTCTGATGCAATGCCTGTTGTACACGTTCCAATTGCTGCGAATACAGGTTTGCAGTGACCGTTGGGCCCGTTGGTAGCAACTCATGGTGAACCACTTGACGACACCAGACACAAAGCATAATCTTGCGTGGGTGCATAGGTGATCTTACGCTGTGCGGGACAGTATCCTGGGGTAACAACCAATGTTTGGAACACTTGGGTGTGTCATGCAGGACCAACTTCTCGTCACTGGTCAGCACCCGATTGAATATGGATGCGCTACGGTGGCGAGAAAGACGCGATAAACAGGCTGCCACTCGTTGTTGCTTATGGACTTCCAACAGCGTGTGAGGAACACACTTGCCCAGCCTGTACGTCTTACCTAAGCAGTGCAGATGAAGTCTAACCGTTTCACTGGAAGTGTTGAATTAACTGGCAAGTTCACCACACGTTTGACTATTGTCTTCCTCAATGGCAGCCTGCAGGGCTTCGTCCTCCAAGGCCTGTGGTCATCCTGTTTAAGCTTTAACACAGAGGGACAAATCTCTCGACCTGAATTTTTGAAGCCAATGCTTTGCCGTACGTTCATTGACAGCACTATCCCCAAACGCTTGACATATTCGGTGACTTGATGCAACGGCTGATAAGCCCACTTTGAAGTCGTAAAGTAAACAATCCCGAACGAGCTCCATCAATACGTCCATTTTGCTTCGCTACTGTACGAGTTCCGATTGATGAATATGAGCAGTGGACTTGCGTTTATACAACTGATATTCCTACTCTCGACTGACGGTTTCTCAATCACGTCATACACGAATTTGCATATTTATTCACACTTCTTTCAAAGGAAACGCACAAACAGCAAGAACTTTTTTGTTTACCTTGTATAAAAATATATTAGCAAATAATTAATGTGTGTGTAGAGAAAGAGAGAGAGAGAAGATTTGTGTGGGTGGGTAAAAAAGCAAATCTATTCAGATTATATAATTTTCAAAAGAAAGATGCATCGAGAATTTTTCTTACGTAAAAGTAACATTAAACACAAACTGTAAAAGTATCGAAAAGAAAAGTTTTAATTGTAAATACTCCATCATGTGGAAAACTTTTAACTATACGTAATTAAATTCATTCCGAGAACAAAGCTAGCTTTAATGAACTTTTCGTTTTCATCTGTATTTTACAATTATTTTGTACATCAACAAAATACAAAGCAATTTTTTAGCTATTTTTTTAAACTGGGGAAATGTTTCGTAATAATTTCTTTATTATTTTCTTATTTATCACAAGAGATAAATCAAAAAAGGAATGAATACAAAATAGAAAAAACTCATCTCGAAAAAAAAAAGATAAATCTTTCACGACTTTTTTTCCTCTAGCTTCGATCACAATGAAGTTAATTTTATATGGCGAATAAAAATATTTTTGTTAATTAAATGTATTTTCATTTTCCTAATTAAAATTCTCGATGCTCCGATACGTGTCTGAATATTCAATTAAAAACGAAAAATATGTCAACATTTTTACAATTGATTCTTGGTATAAAGTTTCTTTCCTTAATTCTCCCTACTCATTTCCTCTTTCCCAGTAAATTTTTTTAAAAATTTGCCATAAATATTCGCAAATATAAAAATAAAATTAAAATATACATGCATATTTAATAATAATTGATGGCATAACAATTTCCCTAAATTTGAGAAATTGAAAGCACGACAAAGATATCTGCCCTTTCATAATCCTCTATAAACTAAAAACTAATAATTAGAATAAATAATATAACACTTGAAACTTTATTACAATCCAATTTTACAATTGTTACAGATTTTAAAAACAGATTAAAAGATATTAGTTTGTTTTTCTTGTCTTCTTGTATAGTCTTAGTTAGACTATTTCTACTAGTCCACTCGTCCAGATTAACCATAAAATGAATATTTTTTTATTTGAATTCGAAAAATTAGGTTTTCTTAAGAATGTAGTCACAGGTTACGTAAAAAATAAATAAATAAAATCCAGGCAATAATATTGAGTATTAATTTTGAAAGAAGTTGTATGTAGACTTTTGGCAACATATAGTATTTCCCAAATATATGGTATTTATTTTAATGCGAATTATAATGAAATAAATCAATGATCAACAAGAACCATTACAACAAAGTCTGAGTGCTGTGCCGTAAGGCCTGGGATCAAAACCCGCTGAAGGTATGAATATTTGTAAATGTATAGAGTGTGGCATGGGGGCACTCAAAATATTTGTCGATTCACAAGTTTTCTCGAGAAGTTGGTGGAAAAGGAAGAAAGGGGAGAAGTCCAAGAGCCAAAAATTTCAGTGGAACCGAGCCAAATCGTACTATGACCTGAATGATGCTCAAAGCTGTTGCTAACGACATACATAAAACTAACCACTTGTCACGATGAATTTCGTGGGCCTACAACAGACATTGTCGAGCAGGTAGCATCAGAAACCACAATTAATTACTTTTTCTTATTTAATCATGGAAACTAATGTTCCTCTTCAAGAAAAATTATTAATATCGACTTGAATGATGAAAGTAAAAGTACTGAGTTATATGAGAGTAGACTTATTGAATAAACATTTCACTTCACAATAAAATCAAGACTTGATACGAATCCCCAACATGAATTATTTCGTTTTCTAAATGACATTATTTGTGTAATTCTTACCAGAAATGGAATCAATTTGTGAAATGAAATCAAAATACCAAAGGAAGCTAAAGTCAAGCCACTTAAATCTAGGTCAGGGATGCCGTTTGTAGGTCTAAAGTGCCAAGAACATTACAGTACAATAATATAACTACATAAAAGGAATGAAAAATCAAAAAATATATGAGTAAAAAATTTCCAATTCATTTACTTCGATCTTATTTTTTTTCTAAGTTATTATTTAAGCTAGAATGGCACAATACAACACATAGATCTAAAAGTAATAAAAAACATATTAGCATGTATTCTTCGGTTGATAAATTACTTTTATTCTTTGGGGGTTTTCTTCGATAATTAAGAAAGAGAAAATCTACAGTTCCTTTGACGAATCGAAATTAATTCGGAGAGGTAAAATATCTTTTGTTTCTTTCCCCGTAATCTTTTCTGTCGACATGCACCCCAATCTTTTGAATGCTCAGACCTAAGTTTCCGTAACAGTTTAATTGTTCTTCTATACATGATGGTTTAATTATAATTTGTTTCACTTCTAAGTAATTAGGGGTGATATTTTTATTTTTTAATATGGTGAACGTCTTACTAAGGAATTGAAAAAAATTCTGATTATCCAAAATATGAAGTACTCGATTGTTTAAAATGATTGCAAATGAATAAATGTAACTTTCTTTTATTAAAGAAGGAAAAGGTATTTGTAGATGTTTAAAAAACTGAAAAATTTAACACATAGTTTTGAGCAAGAAAAATTATTAAAAAAAACTATTAAGCTATTAACTATATCATTTTAAATAATAATAAGAATAATAATATAGAAAAATATTTAAAAAGAGTAAGAGTTTCTTTCTTAACTTCTCCATTATAAAACAATTGAAATAAATAAATTCAGTGGTTCACATTTAATAAATTAATTTAGTTCTTCTCAAACTTTCAACATTTGCTTCCTAATATTCAATCATAATTTTCATTGCACCCCCCTCCATACAAATAACAATGCATTGAATTCAATTATGCTATACTTTGACGCTAAAGCTACAATACGACTTAAACCTCTTAAATCCCACCAGAGTATATATACGTCTCGCTCAACCGGAGTGTTATTTTAGCCTGACGTAAATATACGTGTTTCCTAAGTATGATCTTTTCTGTGCACTGCTATCAATAAAATTATTCGAAAGATTTTGGAATACAATAAAAGGACCGTGACAGTGTTTGCGAAGGATTTACTTATTTATTCCTCCCCCCCCCATACATCACATATACTCGCTTAGGTAGAAAACGGTGACATTGGGGAGCGAATCAAGTAACTTTTAATTGACAGTTAAGAGATTAATTATATACCGTACAAATTATCAAAATAAGTGTTAATTTTTGTATAAAATTTATATATGGCAAGCCCATGAGGTTGCTGGTAATTATTAAACTTGTTCTTAACTTAGTATTTTTAAATTAATTATAACGTACATTGTACTCTACTGATACATTTATAAGTGTATTATATCAGTGCAAATGTTATTTTATTTTTTTATTAAAATGTGTTTTGTTTGCCTACTTTCAGTAAATTAATAATTTTTAAATTAATTTGTTTTCGATTTTTCAATATGCTCGCCCCCTTCATGTAGAATTATCACACCCGCTAAGGGAGCGTGCCCTACAGTATGAGAAACGTAGAATTAGTTCAAACATGACGCACGGTTTATTTGAATTCTAATATTTCTCATTATATACCATTTTTATTGTTGTTTGATTTATAAGCTGGAATGGAATTAATGAAATTGGCACAACTTAGAAACATATCATATTTTTTGTTCCCAAGTGCATCAGATGTTTGAAATTTCGAATGAAACATTTTTATTATTTTTACTTATTAATATGGATAAAAATAAATTTACAAGCAAAGTAACCAATGTTTTCAAAACAACTTTAATTTAAAAGTCTCCGTATTGTAAGTAAAAATACATTTATCTGACAGAACAGTTAGAAATCATTCTGATTCTGAAAAAAATTCGTTATCCTCACGAATGCATTTCTATTTTAAAATACCCAAAGTATAAAATCCCATAAGCATCTTATTTTTCTGTGTGTGTTTTCCTGCAAAATAATCGTTCATTTCAAAATTATATATGAAATAATATTAAACTAAAAAAAAAAGGATATGACATAAATTGTAAATAATGGACCAAATGCGATAAAATGTCTATTTTCATAAATGCTGGGAAACTTCAAATTATGATTATAGAAAGAGGAGGTTATTTTCGCTAAAGGGTTATTCGGGTTATAAGTATAGCATCTAACGGAGTTATAATCAATACAAATTGCGAGCATTTTTCTCACAAACGTATGAATAAACTAGGAACCATTTTTAATAAGCGAATGCACTTAAGCTGTAGGATTTGCAAACTAAAACAAGAATATTTGACTAAAGACCTTCTAACACGTATACGTATTTTTGAACAATTTCCCTAAAAAGTCACAATTTTGAGCAATTTCTACCCAGTTGTCATAGCAATGACTTCCAACAGCTTTTTTCTAGTGAGCTAAAAGAATTGTTCGAAATTAAGGTTGCTCGAAACTCCCTCCCCAATGGGGTTCTTTGTCTCCCTACGTCATAAACAAGATGGCGGTAAGGATGGCAGCATCAGCTTCGTCAAACGCAACATAAATGGCGTATAATATTTTAAACAAAAAGGGGCTTCATTTCTGTCTACGATGGCGAGAGGAAGAAAAAAATATAATATAGTATTTATAGTATAATATAAAAAGCGCGAGAGGAAGAAAATAAATAAAATTGAATGTTCATTTTACGAAGCAAAAACATTGATGAGAATTTTTCTATGTACAGATAGGGCACATCTGTCGTCATAGTATATCACTTTTTTTTCGTCAATCTTTCACACTCGCAGCTGTTCAAAAAATTTCCAAAACGGTTGTTCCACACATGTGTGTGTGATAAGGCCTTAAGAAACCATTCTCTCATTTTCTGTCTAAAACTATTTTTATAAATATTTCTAAATACTATATTATATTATTCCCTTCTCCTTCACCCAAATTTATAAAAAAATCCAATAATTCTGCCATTACTCTATAAATATACCCCAAAATTCTTTATTATTAAGCAAACACTAATCATCGGTTATTGATCAGTGTTCGATTGATTTAGCGCTTCGGCAATTACTTCAGTAATTAAAGGTTGTTTGAGACAGAAAATCTATTTTATTTATAGTTAGAAGCGAATAAAGGTTGATTAAGGAGGGTGGATAAAAGAAAAAGGGCTTGGGTACATGTTGGAGTACTTAGAAAAGAACAATGCGTGTATGTGTTACTAGATCCAGAGCAGAACTATTGTGTGCTTAGCCTTTAAGTTACACAATCTTAAGCTGAATCAATTGTTTAGTGGAAATGCAATGTTTGTCTGTGTATCATTAAGAAAACGTTTTTCAAGTCATAATTTACTTGCGAATATATTTCTTTGTGAAATTTGATTCAGGATGAAGTTCGATTGAAATGAAAAATTGTTTTCGAACCAGTTGAGCCTACCTCAAAATTAGCATGCTTTTCATTTGATAAATGAAAATGTATTCGAGATAGAATTTTGAGACCAAATGAAACCCATTAAAAAAAGTAGTTTTAAAAATTACACTTTAGAAGGAGTGGAGAATGAGAAATTTTTTGATGTGTAACATCTTTCCTCTCGGTTGCTGAATATTTGTAGGAGTGATTTCGTGAAAAGGAACGGAAATGTGTAACAGAAAGTCGTGGAAACGTGTGCTATTTGATTTGACCAATCAGAGCGCTTCGTGGTGTCTCTTCGCTACCCTCGTATCGGGGTCCAATTCTAGTAGCCACCAAGCAGCCAGTCTTTATTATATGGTTAAATTTAGCATTTCAAAATATTCAAATTCAAAAACGGTTTCATTTTCATGACTCTAAATCCACTTCGCATATACCATCAAGTCTTATTAGACTTGAACCATTATAAACTTGCGATTCTTACGCTCAATTGTCAAAGTCTGAGGGCTCGTCGTGTATGAAATCTGAGGACAGTGATTTCGGTTGTCGTATACATTTCTCCGAATCAAACGGATCAAAATATTAAAGGTTTCCTGCATTTTGTACTTTTACCATATACTGCAGTTGGTTCTGCTCTTTTTTAAAAAAAACTATCAAACTCCTCCCATGAGTTTAAGTGGAGGTTTAAACGTTAACTTCACTTTGTCAGAAGCTGAGCCATTCATAGCTTTTTTTTGCATGATGAACTTAAGCTCGAAATGAACACAAATCGAAATGTTTCGACAACTAACATTGGTATTGTTATTGAAGCTGTTTGGCAATGGTTTTTAACTTTGAAATCACAAGTATATGTGTCATATTTTAGTTATAAGTCTATTGTCTCTACTCTTCCCCAAACTGAAAAAGAATAATTATTTTTGATAAAAAAAAAATTGCATTACTCCTAGTGTTAAATAAAATTTTCATTAAAGTATAATTGTTCGATAGAAAATTATTTCCAATCATACCAGATTCATTTTTTTCAGGATTTAAGTTACTATTGCTTATTTACCTCGATAACATGTCAGATGTTACACAACATATACGACTACTGTAAGATTCGTTAATTCTTTTTTATTTGAGAAACATCAGAAATGCATATGACATTTAATTTGTGAAGGATTATTCATTAATTCTCAGTACTAAAATAAAACAGGCTGTTATGATATATTTATTAATTATAGGAATGTCAAAAAGGGACTTAAATTTAGCCATTGAATTTCTCTTGAACTCTAAGATCCCGATACTTGTGAAGCTCTAAAAGACTTTAAATTATAACTATAGAAATACCTAATATTAAGAAAAAGCAGTTAAAGGGCAGTCTCCAATAGTTAAAAAAAGTATTCTCTAAAATTCTGGAGAATTTTGTGTGATGAATTTTTCAATAAATAATAATTAAAATATACGGATTGCGTTAATATACGGATTGCCATTAATCTAAAAAATTTTGTAATTCTATTGAGCGTGAAAACACATCTCAAAATCTTTCAATTTTACCATACATAATACGCTGAAAGAAAAGAAAACAAAAAAGTGTGTTGTGAGTGATCAATTACTCATCGATATAATTGCAAACTATAAAATATTTATTGCTTTGAATTTATTAAACTTTGCATTGATATCTTATAAATTATGAATTAATAAAGTAAATTTATTATAATTAATTATTGTTATAATTAAAACAAAGATACGTATAAATGTAGAATAAATATGTCTTTTAGGGGATAATAGCCTTTGTTGCTCCATGCATCGCAAAGCACATAACTGTAACTGTAGATAAATATGCACTAAGTGGTCAAATTATTATGATCACTTGACATACGGAAATCTGGCCATAGCTTCACAGTATTACCCTAAAGAGTGAGATAGCTATTAAAAAGAAATATAGGGATAGAGAAACATCAATCGTACTGCGTTGCTGGCAAAAAAACGTGATTTAACTGAGTTTGAACGCAAGATGATTGTAGGCACTTGAAGCGTCGGAACCAGTATCAGCAAAACGGCTGTTTGAGAGTTGCAGTTATTAATTTTATAAGAGAGTGAATCACCATTGCAGAAGCCCAGTTTTCCACTTTTGATTTGTGGTAGTCGTACACTCGCTGTAAAAGGAGAATGGGGGAAGTAATCCAGTTCAACAGATGAGCAACTGTACACCAAATTGCGGGGAAATTTAATCCACCAGCAGCCATATCAGCTGTCCAAAAAAAGAAAAGGGCATTAAGTTCATATCTAATAAAGTACACCCTGTTATATTTTGGACTGTTGAAGCATTTTCCTGGGACAGTTGTTTGGAGAGCAGGATCTGGCTTATTATATTCTTTTGGGGAAAGATCAAATGGACTTTCTGCTTCAAGGGGATTTGATAGAACAACAACAGTGAGAGTCTGTGAACGAACTGTTCCTCCACTCCTTAGACCGATTAGGATATGGTAGCCGACGACCTATTAGAAAGCCTCTTCAGCCGAGCTTGAACAAGATCAGACATCTCCAGCTGGCAAGGGACCACGAGAATTCGCCTGTAGATGATTGAAAAAGGATCATGTGATCCGATGAATCCCGTTTTCAACCACACGAAACAGATAGAAGAACGTGAATATGTAGAATACACAACGAAAACATGAGCCCCACCTAGATTATGTGAAATCTTCAAGCTAATGGAAGCATTATTACGATTTGGGGAATATTTTCTTTACATTGAATGTGTTGTATGGAGGAACATCTCAAAGCGTATTGGTATTTAAGTGTGGAATTAAGTGCGCACGTCCGTCGTTTCCACATTCATGTAGTGAACTCAGATCTGTGTCACAGTTGCTTGGTTTCATCCAACACGTTGACTGATTTCTCTGAAGGATAATCGGGAATCGCTATAGGCTACTATTCTTCCTCGTTCGAATTCACTAGTCAAAAGACGCTCAATGTCTTCCACGAGGCATAGGTAGTTAGCTTACTCAAAAAAAGCGCGGAAAAACTATTTTCATACATCAAATCGCCCCAATCTGTTCTTCCCTTATATAACGCTTGGGGGTGGCGCTAAGGTTGTGCGTCTGCGCTATAATGCTAATTATTTGCGTATTTCATCCTCGCCAACGCATGATGTATATTTCACATGGTTTGCATGCTTCATTCAGAGTGTTGCATTTTATATGGCAATCAATTTACTAAGAAAATATGGTCTACAATGTGATTCAATATTGTATTAGTATCTTTCTATGTTTAATGGGAATTTTTCAAATCACATTTTGTTTTCAAAAATTGGCCATGTGACTTCTCTCTCTTGCTTTGTGAGTTTTTGAAAAAAAATTACTCATTCTCTTACAATATGTGACAAATGTCAAGCTGAATGATTTTCAACTAAATTCAACTTTTACATTCGATAGAGTTTGTAAGGTGGATTCATTTTGGGGTCATTTACATTCATCATCTCGTTTTCCGGATTACATAAGCAATGACGCCTGTTAAAATTTCCACCTATTCAAAGTTTATTAAAAGATGTTTTCAGAATACAAAAACAATCAGTTTGTTTTCCTGTTACACTCGTGCAGTGGATAAGAAAGATTTGCATTAAATCCCTAGTTCATTTTTGTTTATTCATTGAATGAAACTTCTCCCTTTTTGCATTACCAAAAACTTCAAATGCAAATTATGTTTCAAAGGCCGGTGATTCTTTGATGCATTCTTCGCTTACTCGAGAAATGAGGTTCTTTAACTTGTGTAATTACTGGGAAAACTATGGGAGAGAAGGGTGTAAGAACAACAATGGCTCGGGCACTAGTGTTTGATATAAAGTTTACATTTAAACGGAAGCTATCCAAAAAAACAATAGATTGAGTTTAAAAAATAGACTTCTATTCTATTCGGCAAAAGTAAAAAAAAGGAAATACTTTGTGCATTTAAAATGCTGTTAAGTGTTACAAGATGCTTTTAATATGCTTATAACATGATA
>BMAO01021441.1:0-29060 GCA_019973975.1 Trichonephila clavata
GGAGAACTAATGAAAACTTCGAATTATCAAGAGGGTAGAACAAAACTCCCAAAATACTCGAAAAGAATTTTTTTCTAACACATTTAAATTTGAAATTATGTAATAAAACAACAATTGTACATATGTATAAAATTTTAAAGTAATTTTTAAAAAGTACACATATTATTTAATATAAATCAGAAGTTAAAAGTCATGTATTAAAAAATACATTCATACAATATCTACGCATCTCTTCTTCACAATAGTGGAATGGTAGCAAGGTTGCGTGTTAAACGAAAGATATGGACGGCTGAGAACAGGTGCGGTTGGTCTATTGTCGAAGAAGGAAAGCAATAAAAGTGTAACCGGAAAACACTAAGAAGGGGTAACAGACAGATGGTCATTAAAGGGGATATGTTAGGGAGACACGCACAGACTTGTGAGCTTCAACTGTTTGTTACAAGACTACATGCTAGTGAGTGTTCGAATTGTCGAGAGTTTTATAAAATAACTTCGTATTATACGTGTGTCGTCCGGCCAGCCACAGATTTTACTTCGAATATTATTGAGTATTGTTTTAGTTCGAAATATCAAGAGTTTTTCTAGGGACTGAGCATATACTTCGAATTATCGAGAGGTTCGTATTATCGAAGGTTTGAATTATCGAGAATCGACTGTAGTATTTTTTTTTTTTGTCACTGTGATGTTTCAGACTGAAATAAAATTAAATAATATTTTAAAAATCTTTAGCTATTTTAAAAACTGGCATGATTAAACATAGAGCCACTTTAATATAAATGTTTTCCTTCAAAAAATTATCTCAGGTGAAGAAGTAAAGACACAAAATGAAACATTCCTTCACATATCGTCTTAATCCTGTCTAGCGTTCATCTTCTGTACCTAAACATGAACGACATAAAAATAACTGTATGTTTAAAGAGACATTTCAGTAGCCGGCATTGTCCTAGTCAATTTTGGGGTCGATTTTGACAAGCAACGCAACAATAAGCGATGCATTGTCGGCTGGAATGCATTCATCTCCATTAAGTACGTCACGAGCAGTTCAATAACCGAGGAAAAGTTAAACACTTGGAGAAGGGGGATAAATATCCTTAAGAACTGTTTAATCTTGATTAGTTTGGGACTCTAATTAAGGCCACAGCTGGTCACTGACATCGTTGAGAGCATGACAAAGAGAGAGAGACTCCTCTTTGCAAGTTTTGGAGACTGAAGTTGCTCGATAGTGAGGGTATTTCTGCAAAGTGTTCCAAATTTAGTCTAATAATTAAGTGTTTGATTTTTCTGAATCGAATTTTCACATTATATTTATCAATATTTAAACATTTTTCGAATGATATATTTTTAATTGATACGATTCGTGCATATATTTCAGCAAAAATCTCGGGTGTCTTCCGGAATAAGAATTACGTGACAAAGGGTGGTCTCACGTTTGCTTGGGGACATTTGTTAAAAATTAAAAGTATGTCGATTATTCCTTTGGCTGTAGTAAATTAAATTCTCGAACATTTTTCAATAGGTATTCTTTCCCGTGGTATTTCTTTCCTCGGTTGGAATCATGTAGGAGCTCTGCCTCCAATATTGCTACGAAAATTTCGGTCCTAATTCGCTTCTCTGCTGTAAAGGTGTAACGGCCGAAAAGATAGTTTGTGAGGAGTAAAAGTGAAATTGGCACCAAATTTGGTTGCTAAATGTTACTAATTCACCAAATCTAGCAAGAAAAATAGATGCATTTAGAAGATTAATATATTCTGTATATGTTTGATATTGAATTGCGATTTTCTTTCGATTGTACTTGTGAGTAAAATAGTGATTTTTTAATTCAATTATTTTTTATTTGTAAAGTGAAAATTTATAATTTTAAAAGTGAGTTAATTCTTAATTTTAAAAGTGAAAAATGTAAGCAACAGAACTAACTCACTAGATTTTGTTGATAAAAAAATGCGAAGAATATGTTAACAGAAAATTAGCCAAGTGATGAAGCAGTGTTATTAATCTTACACCACATCATTTCATTTGTTTAATCTCGATAGTTATGTACGTATTGGTTTAGTTTATAAAGATATTATCCATTTGCTTAAATATTTTAGTTTCATTATAATTAAATTCCCGATTGTACAACTAATTTATTTAAATAAAGTTTAAATGAGGGAACTAATTTAAATTTTAATATTATCCAGTTCTCTAATAAAAAATAGGAAGGGGGGGGGGCTTTGATTGATTGATTGTTTATTAGCGTTGCATTTTGCAGGAACATGAAAGGTTATTAGTGAAGGGCATCATAATTATGAACCGTGACCTAGTGACCAAGACTACACTTAAGTTGGTATTACCATTCTCCAAACTTCTCTACCATGGCAACGGGAGGACTTCGTGCTTCGATACAAAGCATGGTGAGTCTTTAAAGGCTCCACGACATGACAAAAATATCACCGGTCACGAATTCGCAACCATGACCACTCGGCTATGCGGCTTCAAGGGTGGTGCAATTTTGCTCTGAGTGATAAAGACAAACAAACGAACAGACAATAACAACCAAAAAGATTGTTTCAAATTTGAAGAAAAGTTGATAGAGAGAGAGAAATACTTTGAATATTGAAATATTTTGCAACTTACTTGTTGGAGGATCTGAATAAAAATACAAAGGGTGTAGTAATGTGCTAAATTCATGAGATGTCATAGTCACATGATAACGACAATCACGTGTTTCTAGTTAATCAGTTCATAAATTCGCGTGACGTCATAGTCACATGAAAAATACAATCCCGTGTTTTCAGCTAATAAGTTCATATACTTCGCTGTTGCCAACGTTTGCTTTTTCAGGAATCTTTCTTCTAAAAAGTACTCATTTGTCAACAATAATAACGTATATAGGTAAACAAAATGCACCCGATTTAAAAGTATACATATAGTACAGTAGAACATCGTTTATCCGAATGTTTACAATCCGGAGCATAAAATATCCGAACCAAAGTCCGGATACGTTTTCAAATAGTGCAATGCTCAATATTTGTTTCCTGTGAGGCCAAAAGTGACGGGAGAACCCAAGGTGAGAGATATTTGGAGGATTTCAGCCGTGTGAGATTTGGTAAACGTCTGCGCGGAATATTAGGTCAGTTTATTTTAAGTGAGAGGGTGTATTCGTGCTCTTTTGTTGATGTAGAAACCTGGATGGCATGAGATGCAGAAGACTGTGGATTTCAAATGCTAAATGATGACGAGATTGTGACTTCCGTGCAGGAAGAATTCGACCCTGTCGACGATGAAACGGATGAAGACGAGGACAACAACAACGAAAGTAGCAAATGCTGACGCATTTTCTGCGTTAGACAGCTATGGAGTGGTAAGAACAACCATCAGAGTTCTGTCATACTCAACTACTGCTGTTGAAGAGAATCAGAGATCTTGCAGCGAAAAAACGAAGGTGTACAAAGGTACTGCGAAATATGTGATTATTTTCCACAATGAAGGTAAAATTGCGACATTTTGCACCTATATTGCTTTTTCTTCAAGAATGTTTCCCGCATAGGATGATTTTCAATATTTGTATAGTATCCAGTATCATATACTGCAGGGATCACATTCGGTTTTCAGTTATCCGAACAATTGCGTATCCGAACGCTGTCCGGTCCCAATTGATTCGGATAAACGACGTTTTACTGTATGTATATATGTTTTAATTTTGATAACCTTTTTGAAGAATTTTAATGTTTGAACAAATTTGCCCATTTTATTATTTGTGAAATTGTATCTAAATTTTACTAGTAGAATATGTACAAGTCGAATATCCATTTGTTTGGAATTCGGTGGAAAACACGTGTTTGAATTAATCATGTCACCGCCACGAATTTAGCCCATTCTGAAACTAAAACAAACAGGCCTTTATTAGGTGGTTGCAATTCAATGTTTGAGACAATTCTACTGAAGAAATATTTTTCATTAAAAATTCGCTAATTTCTTGGATTACTGTTATTCCAAATTTTGTGGAACGAAAGTGATTCCATTCACAGGATTTCATGAAATTGTCGAATTAATTCTGATTAAGGTATATTAGAAGTTTAAATTAATGGAGTTTTTATGGAGATATAGTATTGTGTATTTTTTTAAATGTTTTGCTAAGATTATCACAATCTATAATTAGAACACTATATATATGTATATATATATGAGAGGAGAGAAAAGCCCCTTACACTCATCGTGAGATCTCTGAAACTATTAGATATATACACTTGAAAATTCCCATTTTTGAACGATTAGACTTACAGACTTTAAATTTGAAAAACAGGTTTCTTTTGTTGAGTAGAGTTTCGCTAAGAACGGGAGTTTTTTTGTAGAAATTGACTTCCAAGGGCGGGAAGTACGAAGAAGTTAAAGATAAGAATACTTCGTTTTGGAAATTCAAGTCTTGTTCTTTCCAGATCAAGAAGCGAAGATTATACAAATTTTTTTAGCACAATCGAAGGCTTAATGCTAGAAAGATATCAATAATTTAAAAACAATAATCATATAAAATCATGAAACATTCAGTGAAGTGGGTGAGTAACGGCTAGAAAAATCATATTTTTCTAAACAATATGCATTAGGATGTACATTTGCACCATCTTGAACTTTCTGCAAGTGGAGGGAAAAAATACTTGGAAACTTTTATTATTGGAACAAAAAATATTTTAATTGCTTCTAAAATTTATAAGAAAAGGATTACTTATAAATAAAGATCAATAAGTTCAATAAAAAAAGAGAGGTTTTAAGAGACTTAGGTGGTTAATAAGTTGATCTTTAAATTTTGTACGTATTCTATTAAAGAACTAACTCCTTTACTCATTATTCCCTTTCAGATTTGGATAAGAAAGTATTGTTCCGCTTCATTACTAAAATTTATAAGTTAATGTATTATTATTATTTATAAAAATGTATTAGAAAAAAAGTTAAATAAAAATACACCAAAGAAAAATATTCGCGAAAAAGAATTCCTTGAAAAGTTTAAATTAGTTAAAAATCTTCCGAAATCTATCTTGTTAGAGAAACCTTACTCTAAAAGTTGTAGCGTGGTACAATGGAGAGTGCTGTATTTGAAATTCAACTGGGTCTTAAATTCCTCGCATGCCGTGGTATGGAAATTAGGAGGGGTATTAGCTAGGATATTGTTCTTTTTGTTTAAGCATTATATGAAATTAGGAAATCCTTCCGTCCTTCTCTTTTCGTAACTCTAGATAAACATTTAATTTTTTTAAATTCTTTTTAAATCGAAGTTTATTCTTCGCTTAAAAAAGTTTAGTATTTACATTTACCTATAAACATAGGTAATAAACACAGTCAATAGAAACCCCGATCCAAAAGCAAAATAATACATGTAATAGTACTATTTTTAATGTTTATTTGTACTTAAAAATATTACAAAAAAAACTGCAATAGTACTATTTTTTAATGTATTGTACCGTCGATCAATTTCGATAAATCAAAGACATCGCCAAATGTCGTGAAATGCCGAAAATAGTGGGAAATAGTTCTCATGCATGTTCTAACACAATTATAACAACGATGATAACAATTAATTAGCGACGTCTTTTAATTTCGCGAAATTGATCGAAGGTATAAATACGTAAGTACCCAAAAAACAAGTAATTTTAGTGAAAAATGCCTTTATCCAGTTTCTTAAAAGTATTAGACTCGATGTAGCTTGGTATAATATCATGTTTATGTAAATTTTAAATAGAATATATGCGAGACAATAAATCTTGTGTGATAAGTTTTAAAATTTTTTCTTTATATATTATTGACATTATATATAAAAAAGACACATTGGCCTAGTTTGGTATTTGCAAAAATAATTTATAATAATGTTACTTTTTTACATAAATTTTGTGGATCTCTTAAAAATAAATTGGTATAGAAATAACGCTCGTAAAAATGCACGCTGAATATTTTGCATCGAAATGAATTCGAAGGTTAAAATTTAAACCGTTTTCGAGTTTTAAAATTCTGGCGAATATCTGTTTTCTCCGGAAGCATAGTAATTAATCGCGTTGAAGAGACCATTTGACGTAAACACCACACCCAAATGAAATCTATAAGATACTTTAGTCACAAACACATTTAAGATGCAAAATCATGCTTTTTGTATTCTCGATGGAATACAGTTGGTAATTTAGTTGGCAAAATCATGAATTTTACGGCTGGTGGTATCATCAATAGCACTTGGTGATTTAATGTGAAATAATGAAAGAGAGAGAGAGAGTTGCATGTTTAATTAAACTTGACATCTGCGCGTGGCGAGGAATTTAAACCAGTGAAATACTCGTTAAGTAACACGATACATTCTCGTAACTTAAGTTCGAAGCTACGTGGCCTGTCACCTCGAGGTTTCTTAGACAGCGAAGTTAATTCTTAAATCATGCTATATTTTAAGAGATTTTTCGTAATTTATTTTTAAAAAAAGGTTTTAATCAATTGAGGGGAAAAAATGAGTTGCCAAATTCAGCCATATTTTGAAATTTCACTTGATGGGCTTAATTCATATGGCATCATAATCACATGCCAATCGCGTGTTTCTAGCCAATCAGTTTCTGCGCTTAGCTGTACTTTAGAGGAAACTGTGTTACTTTTGTGCTTTATAGAGAGGAAATTTCTTTTTACAAGTACATATATGTCAACCATAATGATGCATATACGTAAACAAAATGGACTTGATTTAAAAGTACACGCATAGTACAATAAATAATTATTTTTTAAATTTTGAAAAATTTATTGTGAAGAGTATTAATACTTGGGCATCTTTTTATAAAATTAAAATCAATCTATAATATAAATGGATGCTTGTGTATATGAAATCGCTTCACTCCAACACCGTTCAACCGATCACTATGAAAATTTGCAGTATATGTATTTTTTGGCGGAGAAGGTTTTTGTGCTATCCTCTTTATTGCAGCTCCCCACTAGGGGCTCTACAGTCAATTAACTTCTGCACTGTTAAATCAATCGCCAAGTTGCCAATGTGGTCGCAAGAATGTTGCCAACTTGACTCTATCACCAACATTTAGCTATGTTCCATTGAATCGTCATTATATTCTAAGGAATGGTGTTGCTTGCGAATATTATAATTTTAACAAAATAAATACGACAGAAAGTAGTATTACCGTACTACACATCCAGATATAAATTATTTACACTATTTTAAGCGTTCATTACACAAAATTTGTAACAATGTGTTACTTTTGCTGAGTAGAGATTAGCTTAGGTAGGTGTTTTCAAAAATGGATTTATGAGAGAGCTACGGGGCGTTATAAATAAGAAAAATCATTTTCATCAGCTATTAGACCTTCAGACTTAAAATTTAACAAATATGATTTTTTTGTTCAACTGAGATATGCAAAAAAGCTTTTTTTTTTGTTTAATTTGCAATCCCGTAAAATTAACTCATTAAAAACTTCTTCATTCAATCTGTATTGTTTAATTTTTCAATTCACTTGGGTGAAGAACGGATATATATACCAGAGCTAGTTTTATCTAAATTTTATAAGTAGAACAAGTAATACAAGTCTGATATCAGTACTGAATTAAATGGAGAACACGTTTATGCATTTATCGTGTGACCGTCATTAATTTACCCCCTTTAACATCTAAGAAGCTAAATTCAGAAATTTTAATTAATAAAATGTGAGAAAAACCCAGCCATTGAATGACTTATGCGTTCTGCTTAAACAAGTAGATTTGCCAATGTGTTCGGAATGTAAATACCGAAAACAAGAGAACATTTCATTTTAACTGCAGTAAATACAAAATTTAACGTAACATTTTGAAAACATTTTATCTCCCAGAATGGTCTTAATCAACAATAGTGAGATGCATGACTAGGGAACACGTCAAGAAAGCTGAAGAACTTTATAATATTATCAACAGGTTTTGAAATATTTACATCTTCAAATTCTATCGCAGCATAAGGCTTTGACCAAGGTTCAGATGTATGGTGACACTGTACTGAACTAAACTAAGAAGCGAAATAAAAATAATTAACGTTATTTTGATATAAATTAACATTATTCTGCTCTCCTCTCTCCAGTTTTAAGTTTTGAATGGAAAACAAATTAATGAAATTTCGTAATGGTTTTTTACACTTGCTTACACTTTAAAACGAAGTATTGTATATAGAATTTCATTGTTTTAGCAGATACCAAATGTAGATGTGCAGTGAGTTAACGCATTTTAAGCTAACCTCAAGTAAAATCTGTTACGTGATTTGTTTAATTGATTTACCTTGTGAAGGAGCTGTGCTATATGCAGATCAGGTTGACTATTCAAAATGATCCTAAGTATAAAAGTGGAGGATGTTGAGATTGTAATTGTAAGAGAAATTTTGTGCTTGTAAGTGTAAAGAATGGTTTTGGTTATTTATTATTAGAATTTTGGGGAGTTATATCAAAACTCGTGTACTACTGTTTAGGATAATATTATATTTGGAAAACGCTTGAGGGGATTCGAAGATTACAGCGTCAGTTAAGTGAACTTTTATTATGATTGGTTACGGGGTTTGATATTTGTTTCTCTTCCATTTAGCGCTGCCCAATAAAATATTAGTATATTAAAATAAACTGAATAAAAGTTGTTAACTTTTACAATATCTCCGAATCATTTATCCCCAATACGTAAACAATCTCCTGTTCGTTTCAGAAGTATATTGATAAAAATAAATAATACAATTTAAAGTACATAAAACCATTTCTTTGTTAAAATGCTTAACATTTAAACTCTCAACTCTGTTAAGAGTGTATTTCTAATTGTTCTCATACCCCAGATACTATACCACGAGCTATTAGCGGCAGCCTGGAATAAAGTTTGGCGAAAGAACCGGAAAAAGACTGATTTATGGGGGACATAAAATCTTTTCGAAAGCACTTTTAAAATAACATTTTCCGAACTCGTTGATTTCTCCCCGATTTTCAAGTCACATTTCGACATTTTATGACCCATACTTTGTCTTGTTTCTTCTAAATACCCCTCTTATGTATTTTTGTCCTTCATTATATTTTCCGTTGGCGACAAAGCTCCTGTCTTTGTAATTTGAGTTTATTACCAAAAATAAGCTCTCCAGAAGATGAGTATTTCTCATAAATCGAAGAACAAGGATTCTAGAAGGTGTGAAGAAGAGGACGAATCAGATTTTTACGCTAAGCCAGGGTGAGTGATAGAAAAGCACTTGCGTGGTTTCTTAACGCAGTTGTATGAAGGTTCCGTAAAGCAAAGTGGGAGGGAGAAAAAGAGAAACCATAATAAATAAATGTTAACTAAAACAAGAACAACATTTTTTAGAAAGAAAATCGCAAGCTTGTTTGTATTTCAATCCAGTTTAACTAACTTGTCTTGTATTAGAGAGGAAGCGTGTGCGACCTTCAAGATATGACTCCATGAAATGACGAAAGGGTCCGTGAGGATACATGAAAAAAAAATCATTAATTTTATTTTCATTGTTAACTAATTAGATCTTTATTTACCTTATTTATATAAGGTTTGTAAAAAATTATGATAGTTTTTATATATAATTTGTCATTAATAATGCTACATTGCAGTTTAATCCATCCAAATGACTGATGGCTGAATTTCATTTAGAGTTCTTCCACTGATATTGATTGTATCCATTTTTTCCATTATAAATGGAAGGCCGTGGTAGCCTAGTGGTCAAGGTAACGGACTCGGGCAGGCATGTTATGAGTTCGAGCCTAGTACCGCTGAAGATCCGCCATGTAAGGGGGCGATGCACATTAAATCTGTCGAAGCTCAAACGTCATCCCGTTGGTGTGGTGTGGAAATTAGGAGAGAGGGTGACAGCTCAGGTGTCGTCCTCGGCACTTGACCATGGTTCAAAATTACGAGGTCCACCGCCAAAATCCTCGAGTAGTTGAATAGTGCGACCGTTAATATTCATTCGCTTATTCACTCACTCCATTGTAAATGGACATTATGATTGTGAGGAAGGTACCCGAACCGAATCTTATACTTCTTTTGAGTTATGTTGATATTCTCAGCCATTCTATTACATCCCATTTACATTCCATAGTTTAGTACAGGAATTCTTAAAGGGGGTCCAGGTCGACTCCTTAGGAATCTATGGAATTTTAGAATAGTCTACCGCAGTGCTTCCTAACCTTTTTATCACCGAGGACCTGTCAATGTTTGATAATTTAACTGCGGCCCGCTAAGGGGGCTGGACGTTGATTGTTTATATTTTAGATTGTTTTGATTTAATAATTATATGCCTTCGGAATAAGATAGTTACATCAAAAATGTAAAGTGATTTAACATGGAATATAGGGTGATTTCCATGGGAAGTTGCACAAATCAGAGAGATATACACTACAGTAAACAAAAATAAAAAATAATATAATGCTCTTTGGGCAACCTGTACTATTGGATCCACGGACCCCGGGGTTGCGGACCACTGATATGTAATATTTCAGTAGTTTGTTGAAGTTCTATGACAATTTTTTTGTTTTAAAATTTTATTTAACTCTCAAAGATTACAATTACTTCATAATAATACAGATTTGCATGTAGGCAAATGTGACCCAGACGCATAAAGCGAAATATTATGCCACTTTTGTAAACACGCCGTATATATATTCACAACAATTGAAATTTTAATACAATATGGAATTATATTTGTCATGTCAGCTATAATCATAATATAATGATATCCAATTTCAAGCTAAATAGAAAAAAAAAATTGTATCAATGCATCAAATCAGTTACGAAATTAATTTAAATCAAAATTATTGTGCAAGAAATAAGTGAAGTTTGAAATTTTGTTTATGGTTGTAAAAATATTACGTAATTCTTTTTCCTAATTACTTCCTCTTATATTATTGTTAAACCGTTAAGTTTTTTCTGTGTTATTAGTATTATGATTATATTGTAGGCTGTGTGTCATAGAAAAAAATGCAAGGGGGATCCATACAAAAATTATTCTCTTAAAAGGTATCGATATTGAAAACTATCTAGGCAATCCCAATTTTAACCTAAAATATAAATTACATGTTAATAATATTTTACACTTTATAAAAAACTTGGAATTTATAATAATGAGCATTAATATGGTTTACTGTAGCCGACGCAAAGGGTATTAATATTACTTGCTTTTAAATTTAATTATCTTTTCGCATTCCATATTTTTTGTCCGGGGAGTTTATTCTGTTAAGTGCTTCTCAACACTCTCTTAATATCTTTTGCAAAAAAAAGAAGAAAAAAAAGTTTCCTTTCATGATTTTTTGTTGATATTTTTCAATAAAAATACACAATTTCTTTTTACATTTTTTTAAAAAAAATATTATTTATATAATTTCGAAATTAATCCTGATTTTACTGATAAATTATTATATTCAAAGGCTGCATACGGTTTTTTTTTGTAAAACTGACTCTTGGGTGAAACTCCTAAAACATATTCATCTTAAAACAGGAATAATTTAAAAATTTATTCCTTTTGAGCCCAATTCGGTTGGAAAAAAAAATGCACTACTTTTATATACTATAAAAAATTCACGCATCCGGTGATATAAAAGAATTGTTTTTTAAATATATATTGTATTTGCTTTTATTTTAAAAATAAATACTTTGTTGAAAGTTTAAAGGCCGAGCCATAAACCCTATTACGCCATGAAACGGTAATAAAAATATAACGAAGATTTAATATCAAATAATAAAAATGCATGTAAAACTCTGAGATCTCAAAAGGAATTTAATAAAACTATTTTCCTCTTTATAGGTGAAGGAATCACAAAGGTTTAAAATAAAATTTCAATTGAATAAAATGAGATTTGTTTTTAGTGACAAATGTCGTAAATTGGGTGATATTTAAGACCAGGATTCAAAATAGATGGAAATAATACTAAAAGATGTACTAATATTCAAAGCTTACTACTTAACAATATGGACAAATGAATATTGTGACATGCGCTTTGATGTAGCAGTAACACAACAGCCATAAAACTGTAATCCCTCTCCAAAAAATATCGTAAAATTTTTAAGTTTAAAATAACTTTTACAGGAAGCTGTATCACTAGCTTATATGTAAATATTTCAATTTCAGAATAAAGCTACTTCGTTAGACACAACATACTTTTTTCACTATTCAATTTATGTATGCTTATCTGAGATCCTTATATATTTAGATATTTATGGGTATGTAACGTGCTTATCGTCCTTGTTTCAATTAAATTGCTCTTGGTCAGGTATTTGTCTTAAATGAATATATTTTCCTCTAAAATTTCTTTGTTTTAAAGTAAACTGTGGAAAGCGATGCACAAATTATTATTCCTTATATCAGATCCCTTTGTTTCTACACAAATACTTTTAAAACTAATTCCATGTGGGAGCTAAGAGTGAAGTATGCGTGTAAGCGCAGACGGCTTTCTCGTTAATTGATGACAGTTTTGAATGTTTAAATTCGTTACCAACAGGCTGTTATATAACTCTAGTGAACATAAACTATAATACCTTTTACACTGCAAAACATTCGTGTAACATATAACATGTGTTATAGAACTAATACTTATTATTCTGTGAATATTCCAACGGGTAAGCATGGGATGATTAGTGTTAAGAGGATTAAAATTGTGGGAAATTAGTGGTTAAGAGGATTGTAAAAATCTCGGGAACAGTATACTTTCTAGTTTATTCAATTTCTCCCGATTCTATTAAAAGCTCGTCACTCGTGAAATAAGGGCTATTGCACTGGGTTAGCACAAATGAATGGTCGGATTTTAATAATTTTTATATTTTCTAAATTATTACACTTATTACAATAAGTGATAAACGAAATTAAAGAAAAATATACAAAGTTTCTTCCCATCGACGATCAATAGATGTCAGCCAGTCCAAAGAACGCTGTGATCGAAATCTAAAAATGGCGACAGTGACGAAGAAATTTTTTATAAGTATTTTTTATTCACTCATTTCTGTGACTTTAAAAATCTCCACTAAAAAGGATGGTAGTAAGTTATAATTCCACAATTTACTTTTGCGTGGTACTTGTGCAAAAAAGAAAAGCAGTGTCCATCCACGTAAACATACAACAGCCGATATTTGGAATTGCCTAGAAATCAGTATGGAGAATTTTACGAAAAAAATTAAATTTGAAGCCTTATCACACACCGTAACTTAAAAAAAACATTTGTGCAGCATTTGAAGTAATTGACAGTGTAAAAGCACGAAAGGAGTAGAAGGACTCAGGTTATCGATTAAAACACGTATAACAAAATGGTCACACATCGAACATTTGTAAATAAAAACAGAACTTGGCTTTTTTTTTCAATTTCGAATATCTCTTATTGTATACTTGTAAATTTCAAAAATATATATATATTTTAAATCCGGTTTTCACATTTGTTCTGCCCAGATATATTAAATAGAACTAGATCTCAAATTTTTCCTGCGCAGTTCAAGTTAGCTGAAGATAAGTAGAAATTCTACGACAAAAATCATTCTCATCAATTCAACATGATTCATAATTACAGACTTTATCGTCAATACCTTCAAGCAACTTCTAGGATGATATTTATTCTCAACCAATCTAATATGGGTATACTTTCATTTATAATGTCTGATTTACTCAGGTTTTGTTTGAAACTGATTAATTGAGAATTTGTCGCATTTATATTTTTTAAAAAAGCATTTGAATTTTTTAATATTTTTATTGGGTTAAATTTATGTGACAACATAGTCACAAGATAAATTTAATCGCATGTTTCCGGCCAACCATTCATGTAATATTATAGTCACATGATAAATGCAATCACGTGTTTTCAGCCAATCAATTCACGCTCTTCACTGTTGCCAGCTTTTACCTTTTTATACAAACTTTTTTCAAAAATTACATAGTTGCCAACAATAACAATGCAGGTAAACAAAAGTCACTTGTTTGAATAAAAATACACGTATAACATAAAAGGTTTTTAAAAAATTAAAATTAACCACTTTTTGAAGAAACTTAATAAAGAATATATTTACCACATTATTAAATTTGAAATTTTATCTAAATTGTTCAGGTAGAACAACAACTTCAAGATAAATGGCAGCTTTGATTTCAATGAAGAGAACGTGGTGGCATTTATCAATGACTATCAGGAGTTTAGCTCATAGAAAAAGGTATTTTTTTTAAATAAATGCTCATTATATCTCATTCTCAATATACAAATATTTTGAATATTTGCTCTTTATAAATAATTTGAGTATTTGTTGATTACAGATGCGCCATTTCTCATTGAAACTAGTTTGTTAGATACCTTCATTTAAACAATTAATCTGAAGATGCAGTTCCCACTGTCTTTTCCACCTCTCCACGTTAACTACAGCGCTTAATGTTCGTTCCCGTTCACACAAGAGAACCCTCTTCAATGCTCAGTTTTATGACACTGCGGTCGTTTCCAGTACATTCTGGTCTGATTTCCTCCTCTCTGCTAGACAGATGTATAACGGAACGTCTGTTTCCTGAGGCTAATTATGCGGTCCCAAATTAAAAATCTGCTGGAGCAGCGGCATTTATACGCAATGTCAGCGATTGAAATAACACTGACAAAGATTCAGTATTCATATTTTTCATGTACTAAATCTTGGTACTTTTGTGTTGTGTACACGAATATTATTGTGATGTATTTAATAATATTTATTTTTGAAGAATAGTGGTCTTTCTTCTGTGTTCATAAATACTTTAAAATAATAGTATTATCTCTCAGCGATTCGTTTTTATTTGCTTAATTTATTTTACATTACACTACCGAACAAAATTTTGTGTTGTATTATCTTAGTATTAATGCATTTTATAATTTTGGTTGTCTAAACGTCGGATTTAAAAGCGATGTGAGGGATATTGGCAATGGACTTCTTAATTTTAAACCACGGTCAAGTGACGAGGAGAATTTTTAGCTATGACAATCCACACTTCCAAATGCATATCTAAACCAAACGGTTCGGGAATTAGCTATTGGGTCACATTAAGGCTGGACACCCTGTATATATCTTGCTTAAAGTAATGGCATCTGCTTTTACTAAAATACTTGTAGTTTTTGTTCTAATGAACGGAAAATAATAAACTTGGTATTTTTATAAAGCTAATAAGATGGCTTATAAAATAAATCATAAAAAATTGGTTTGTTTTTTGGAAAAATTCACAGTTTTAGGATAGTCGGATACCTTAAATATGTATTTAACGAAAGTGAATAGAGTTTGAGAAGCATTTATCATGATTGCCATTCACTTAATAAATATTCCCGAAAAATACCAGTAACAAATAAAATGTACAACTTCACACAATATGCTACATAGTTGCCTATTAGAAATATAGAATTTCATAAACAAACTTTCTTCGAGCAAAAGGTAATTCTATTTTTCAGTAAAAATTGAAAAACAAAATTACAAACGATATCGAAAATGAAAACTAAATGCATAAAGAAACTGAAATGGAATAAATAGATCGTTTGGCACCGGAGTCTTCTGTATGCAGTTAGAATTGAAGAAAAATCGCCCTCGTAGGAAGGAACGTTAATCATGGGCTTCTGTTTCCAGAATCCATAAATAGCATCAAAAATTCTTCTAGTATCCATTTCGACTTCATTTTCCCCAAAAAAGGAAGAGTGAAACTGCCAGTGCTATTTTTAAAGTGAGTTATTTGGACGTCTATAACTTATTCATAAAGATATAAGATTCCCAGAACTTCAAGCTGTCTATGGCTACAGAGCCCTATTATATTCAGTAAATATGTTCAATTTAATACATAGGGAGGATATGAACAGTTATGTGTTACACAGAAAATATTAAGAATTTTTTTTTATATTTTGATTCGAAGTACATACACATGTCTTTCAACGTTTTATTATCTACTGATCTAGACCTTATTGTCTAGTCTGCTTATTGGGAAATAAGTTGTCCATAATTTGCTGATAAAAGTTTGAAACGTTTTATAAATAAATGCAATAATAATAATTATAAAAATGCAAATGAACACTATCTCAATATTCTAAACGTTGAAAACTGTTAATAAGAATTTGAAAATTTCATTTCTATGGAATCAGAGACTTTCTAGGGGCCACGGTAGTCTAATAGTCAAGGCTTCGAACCGGAAAGAAACCGGTATTTAAGTCGGAACGAAAACCGGAACTGAACTGAAAAAAGTATTGGTTTATTTCTGTTCGATATATCTTCAGTTGTTTTTTTAATATAACCAACTTTTCAATATATCAACCACATAATTATCCTCATTACGTGTACATTACTCCTCAATTTCCTGTTTTGATGTTTACTAGTACTTTTCTGTTTCAGTTTCGTATGAAACTACTTGTAGATTTAATTCAGTTGAATGAACAAGAAGTATTGAAAAGTTCCAGTTCCATGCCTAAATTGTGGAGGTGGAGATAGGTGATGTCGCCGTCTATCGTGTAAAAACCGAGCCAAATTGTACTGTCACCTGCATGGTGCTCAAAGCTAAAAGCTAACGACATGCGTACACCTTGGCTCTTGCCACGATGAATTTCGTGGACCTCGTTCTGACACCATCAGACAGGTGGCATTAGAAACAACAACAACGGAAGTATTGATAATTTTTTGAGAAAAATAGCAGTCTGTTATATTTTTTGCATCCCAGCATGCGATCTATCCACGGTTGTTTGTATAGTCTGATAGATATAGACTGATGTTAAATAGATAAACCAGAATAGTAGACCTAGTTGTCAAATGCGATTTTGGTAACGGATAACAATGCCAATGCTCGCCATTCCCTGCTCACCGCTCGTATAGTACAAGCTGGCTAATTGTATCGGTTCAAATAGTGCAACAATTAAAAAAAAAAATAAAATCTAAATTTTGATATAATTACATTTTTGTTTAAGAAAAAAATTATATTTTTAGTAAAAATAAGAATATGTATCAAATAAAATTATTCACTCGGAACTGAACACCAAACCGTTATTTTTGACTCGAAAACCGGAACTGAACCGATATACTGTTTTAGTTGAACCGGAACAAAAACATTACGTTTCGAAGCCCTGTTAATAGTTATGGTCACGAACTCGTGGCTGGCGTGTCGCGGTTCTGAGTACTGGTGTCACTGAAGACCCGCCATGTAGAGGGGCTGATACAGTTAAATTTATCAAGGCTCAAAGTCCTCCAGTAAGCATAGTGTGGTAGTCTGGAGAAGCGGTGCCAGGTCAGGTGTTGCTCTTTTCACTTGACCATGGTTCAAAATTATGAAATTCGTTGCCAATAGCTCTTGTTTTGCCTTATAGTGTGACTTTAATAAACTCTCATCAGTAAGTTTCTGAAGCCTTCAACCTGATTGATTGATTATTGATGTCATACTACAAAGTAACATGATGGTTATTGACGAAAGCCCTCATAATTTTTAACTATGGCCAAATGAGAGAATTAGATTTGGCAACCCATTCTCCAAACATACACGCAAGCAAACACATGAGGATTTGCCTACAATCAGAAGTCTTACTGCATATTTAGGTATTGTTTATTGTAAATGTGAACTGAGATGTAATTTACTGATAAAAGCAAAGAGTTTTTTTTTTATATAAATGAATAATATGAAAAATATCGTTATCAGCTCTATGTTGCCCAAAATTTATCAAGTTTTATGTATTTTATAAAAATCTATTTGTTAATGAATCGTGAAGGGGTAATAGATAGTAGAATTATGGTATAGTCACCAGATAGCCATGGTATCTAGATTTTTAGAATTTAGGCTGATTTACTCATCTGGATTTCACAATTTATCAAAGAAAAATTGAACAGTCTTTAAAAGTAGGTAAGTATACTTTCTCTTAGTTAAATTATTCACAGGAATTAAGATTTCTATCTTGTACAATAAAAATAATTATAAAAAAAGGATTGGGGTGTGACTCAGTCACATTGCATGACCATTAACGTTAGTAGCGAGTGCGCGCCTGCTCCCGGGTTAACGTCACATCATAAAAAACAACATGGAAGCTATTGGCGACGGTCCTCGCAATCTTGAACTACGTTCAAGTGACGAAGACACCTGAGTTAGCACCAATTTGTACAGAATACTCCGTCCGCCAAGGGAAGGATTTAGCTACGACAGATTTAACGAGAGCATCTACTCCTCTACACAACGGGCCTTCAGTGGCACTAGGACTCGAACTCATGACACTCACCCACGAGTTCATGACCATTAGGCCACCATGGCTTCGTAATGAAGACAAAAGAAGCAAATTGGTATGAAAAATATTCCAAACTTTTCTATTTAAATGGTTACGTTTTTGTTAATTGCTTAAAAAAATATTTTTTTTTATATTTGAAAAGTTACAACACATTCCCATATATTTCAAGCATAACGAATTATTTTTCGATGCATTTTTTTTTCGGGATTGATCTTGGCTAATCGTTCGTAAAACCTTAGTCACATTAATTAAAAAAGAAAATAAATAAAGAAAAATTTTACGTCATGAACACGGAAACGAAGGAGAATTCCTCGGGAATTTCTCAACAATATATTATTTTAGTATAGAACACAAACATAAACATGAAAGAAATTCTCGAATAAAATCAGTCATTCTTATATAAAAAGTTAAAATTTAAGACGTTTAAAAATGTTTGCAAGAACATTTATTGGGACATAACCTCTTTTTCTCTAAAACACAATGGAGATATTGAAAAGTCACGCAACATAAAAAATGGCAGCCTTTCAAATGAGAGAACCATGATTGGTTGATTAAAATTACCACGCGAGCTAAAACTGTTCCTGTGTTTAATTTAGAACTATTGTTTGTAGACGAAAATTTGTCTTAATATTCCTCAGGATTTCCCAGGAGAGAAAAAGGACATTGAGATCAAATTTTAAGAAACATTTGAAAATGAGGAAGGAAATATTATAAAACTGACCAAAATACTTTAAGTTTTGGAAGTGAAATAAAAGACTTCAAAATAAATTATCATAATTTACCTGGAATAACCTACTTTTCGTGCATTTATTTTAATTTCTTATGTCATTTATATACAAGTTTCTTTAATGCACGATGCATGTTTACAATTTATAAAAATAAATAAATTTAACATGAAACCTTATTTGGAAAGCAACATAATTTTAGATATAGCTGATTATCTTCATAAATCACGTCACTTAAATTTATTTCAAGGTTTTATGAAGAAAAATTAGCTCAACTGGCATTTTGTTTTTCGTTCGAAATCTCAATGGTATGACATGTCCCACATTTATAGTTCTTTTACTTAAAACATGTCGTGTTAAGGAAAACATTAAGGGCTATGAAAAAAGAGTATTTGTTATACAAGGAAAAATATCAGAAGTTAAATTTTAAAACAAATATTGCTATACGTAGAATTTACGAAAGTTCCACAATACATTTATATTTATATCATCAGGTAACTTACAGATGGGAAACTTTCTTAAGTTTCAACAAAGTATCTGATACAGAACCGATATTATTTGTATTTTGATGAATGGCAACATATAATAATGAATGCATGTGTATGAGAATATTTAAAGTACAATGTTATTCAATTAAATGAGGTAAATCCAATTCCTATTTTAATATATCTCAGGAGATTGTTTAAATTAGGTAAAAAATATTTTGGAATCAATACTCGTGTTTTAATTCCTCCTTATCGTATGATGTTTCTCGTGACATATATGTTAGAAGAATAACATATTTCTGCATTATAAATTATTTATTTGAATTTTTATACGAAATACTATATAAATAAAACAATCCTGTTTCATATTTGAGGAGAAAACCTAATATTACAAATTGCTTTCTGCTACTGACTATTCTGCATCAGATTTAATACGTGTCGAGTTAAGTTCCATACCCCTTTCCGAATATTTACTTATTGGGCCTATAAACTGCATAATGATGTTTGAGAGACGTCCTCAATTTTATGTACCATTGTAGACTTTGAAGTCTCCGAGAAGTCAAGAACTGTATCTGATGGACGCCGAGAATCATGTTTCGATTTTGTTTTGTTTCGAATGCTCAAAGAGCTCCCACCTATTCTCAATGGTACTAGAAATCCGGACTGTCAAGGAAAGGGAAATTGTACCTCAAATTTCCGTTTTATTTGCATGTCAAGGGGTTAAGAAGTTATACAAGTACATAATAAATAATGAAGTCAAATTCTCGTTATAGAATCATATATATACATATGACTGATACCTTCACCCTCCCTGTTTCCTGTTATAGATTGACCGCGAGGTAATGATTTAAGACTCCACTCAAATCACGTGATATCCAATTATTATTCAGGTTTAGTAAGGATTGAATAACGTAAAAGCAGTGATAGGCGCGAATTTTTCTTTACTGAAGCCATTAACATTAATATTCTTTTCTCATGTAATAGACAAACAAAACTTTCTTTAATCATTCACTTTAAACCTACAATTGTGCAATACAGTAGAATCTGTTTTTGTGCGTCCTTTTTTTATGCGATTTTATTTTTTGCGGTCTTTTTTATGCGATTTTATTTTTGTGCGATCTTTTTTTATGCGGTGTTTGAATTTCTACGGCTTTGGCGCCACTGTAATGTTTTCTATCAATGTACATATATACACTTCAAGACGTTCTGTTTATTTGTTATAAACATTGTCCGACAATGCACGTTCAATTGCTTTCTCTCAACGCGCTAGTAGCACGTACTTGATTGAAGACGAAACTGTCAATGACAGTAACATTATCAATAATTTGATAGAGAATGAAGATAGACAAGAAGAACGAGATTCTTTGAGAGCGGATAAAAAATATATATAAAGATCTAGCTTTCCAACAAATCAGAAAAGCTTTTTCTCTAAATAGATACCAATTCCGAAAGGAGTTTGAAATTCCAAAAAGAGCTTGATCATGAATATCTGGTTATCGTGACGTTTACAAGCAACTGACCAAACAACCGTCGTGGCAAAAACTGATCACTTACTTAGTAAGAAATGAGATATTCTTTCATTCCCGCCTAGAGATGTGGGAGGAAGGGTGGGAAGACTAACTAGCCCCATATCTAAAAATCATTCTATTTATTGATCACACAATTTAACAACACAATTCAAGTAATTTCAACGAGAAGAGATGTTTTCAGTATAAGAAATATGTGGATTAATAAAATATATTAAAGTTTGAATTGTATAAACGAAAGTGAAACAGGAAATATTAAATTGTAGGTTCATAAAATCTTATTATAAGGATGTTTTGCCGAAGTAAACGATGGATTAAAACAGTGAGTTAGTGGTTGGTGATGCTTCGATCAAGCCATGAGTTCAAATCACATCCTGTAGATGCTTTCAAAATCCTCAAGTTGTCTTGGTATGAATTGAAGAGAAAGATGTTAACTTGGGTTGTAACTCAAATGCGGACGTCGTTATTTGATTGCGGTTAAAAATTACAACGCGCTTTGGTTGTTGATGACTATCAAATGATCAAGAATGAATGTGAAATGGGGCAAAGTATCAAATTGCTTGTTAGAAACCCTGATATTAATCTCCACAATTTTTAAGTAACTTATTTTGTTTCTTACGTATCATGGCTCTTTATCTATTTACCTTCATTGGTTCAAGATGCTTTCCACAACTAATGACTTACGTCAGTGCTTCTCAAACTTTCAATGTTTGCGATCCAATTTTCAATCATATTTTTCATGGCGCCCCCCTCCATACAATAATAATGTATTGAATTCAATAATAATGTATTTTGAGGAAAGCTACAATACGACTTTTATTATAAACTGTACAAATTATCAAGATATTTAATATTGCATACAATTTTGTTTATGGCAAGCCCATGTGGGGTCACTAGTAATTATTGAACTTGTCCTTAACTTACAAAAAATTAAGGATCAAATACATTGCGCAGTACTGATTCATTTATAAGTATATTATATCATTGTAAATGTGTATATTTTATTATCTCAGAACGTGGTGCACAAGGGGGGGGGAGAGTCCCCAAGTCCTTACACCCAAGCCCTTGATTTTTTTCGATTGATTATAACCCTATGTATATAGTACGTAAAATTTAATTAAGTATTTATTTTTATAATTAATTTCGTTAAATAATGCTAATTAGTTAATTAAATAATTAATTGTTTACTTTTTTTCTTCACGAAAAAAGTTAGAATATATGTAGGGTGGCGTATTGGAACATGAAACGAGAATGGTGGACTTTCACGCGCCACCAATGGGGCGCCATTGTCTCAAAATGTGGATTTTGTTTTGATTCCTTTCCGTAAATTAATATTTTTTAAATTTTTTTATTATTCGATATGCTTGCGCCCCCTGGTAGGATTATCACACCCCCTTAGGGGGGGGGCGCGCTCCACAATTTGAGAAACACTGACTCTTGCATGGTTTTTCGGGGAAAACCCAATGCAGAAAGTTATTCCATCTTGGGCATACTCTATTTATGACAGCAATATTACACGAAAAAAAGACTTCTGTTTAAATATTTCCAAATCTATCTGCTAGCATTGTCTCTTCTTTCTGAATTTTTCCTGGGAATCAGTTTTTTTTACTGTATTACTATTCTTTTTATTATTTTTTTTTTACTGTATTATTCCTTTACATACTGTCTTTTTTTATGCCATTTGACTGTTTGTGTATCGTTTTATGTATCGTTTTCAGTCTTTCTTGGAGGACAAGTTGGTAGCTTTAAACCATCTGGGTGGATTTGATCCTCCTGAATAAATAAATATATAAATAAGGAATTTCATCTATGTTCACAAGACAACCCTGTATCGGGTAGAAGTAAACAGCTAGAAGCAGGCAACACAACAATAACATACTATTAATCGATGTAATGTAGTACTCATGTGATACATCAGGGTTATTGGTATATATTATTAAGGGCTATATTTAGCGTGCTAATATATAAATAAAATAATTAAAAGATTGAAAAGGGTATTTTAAGATAAGAAAAAGATAACCTGAAATATTCCATGTAAAAAAAAGGGGGGGGGGGATCTTGTAATTTGAAACATGGAACAGGAATTTACTGCAAATTTATCACTAAGGATGCTACTACTCTAGCTTAACATTTTCTTTTTTCTGCGTTTCGGAACCAAAATGGCTGCCGTGAGTTAACTTGATTTTTCAGGATTTAGGATTTACAGTTTATTGAAAAATAAAAGTAAAGTGATTTGACAAATATCCCTTTTTTATTTCCTGGCATAATTTTGAAATATGTGCGGAAAATAATGGATTCAGCAGTAAGAATATAGTTGTTTTTCTAGGAGATTTATTTTTTGGGTTAAAGAAAAGCCAACATAAAAAATGACTAAAAAAAAAGAGAAAAAAAACTAGACATTTTTTTATTTTCATGAGAGGGTAATTCGTATTAAGAGATTTAGCCGATAATGCAGCTATATTAACTTAAATGTAACATTTAGAATTCATTAATGAATTAAATTGCATATTTTATTTTGTTTAGATAAATATAAAAATACTAGTCCACTCCCATAAATTCCTTTCTTAATGGATTTTCATTGAACAGAAGTAACATGCGTACCAAATTTCCTTGCGGTAAGTAATAGTTCGATAACGAAAATTATTTTAAAATACGTCCCAGCAACTTCCCGCTCTTCCCCTATAAGAGTACATTTTCATAAAATTAGTTTTTAGCGGATCTATATTCAACAAAAGAGAAATTCCTACAAAATTTCAAGTCTGTTAGTCTAACCTTTCGAATACGGGAATATTTATCTATACACCCCTTAAGCCCCCACAACGCCCTTTGCGGTCTACTTTTGTAAAACTTCTTTTGAGGCGGACTTCTAATTCTTGAAAGAAACTTACCTACCAAATTTCAAGTTTTTAGATCTAATAGTTCAAAAATGGGAATATTTATCTATAACGCCCCTTGGGATCGATTTCCACAAATCCGTTCTTGGTGGATCTCTTCCCCCAAAACAAGAATATGACTACCAAATTTCAGGTCTGTAGATCTAATAGTTTAAAATTGGGAATATTTATATATCTACAACTCAACTTATCGCCTTGAAACGCACCTTCGGGATAATTTTTCGCGAAAACCCTTTTGTAGCTGATCTTTACTCCATGAAAGGAATGTACCTACCAAATTTCAAGTTGGTACGTGTAAATTTCAAAAACGGTAATAATTATCTCTAAGCCCCGCAACGCCCCCTTTTGCAAAATCAGTTCTTAGCGGATTTCTATTCTAGAGATGAAAATGCTTACCAAATTTCAGGTCTTTAGGTCTCTTAGCTCCATAGATATCATGATTGAGTGATCACTTTACTCCTTTATTCAATCTGTGGCCAGAAAGTTCGGCTAATGAGCCTGTAGAGGTCGCTGCTGTACTAGTAGAATATCAAAGCGTTGCGCGTGGGGAAGGTCAATATCTGTTTGAACATGCTTATAATTGGCAAGATTCCAAGTGCGTTTATTCCCTGTTAGTTAAACCCCGAGCGCGAAAAGTTTATTGTAGATTGTCGCGGTGTACAAAATGGATGCCACACACCGCCTTAGTTGTACGGCAGTTCCTGGCCGCGAATGGAGTTGTGACGCTTGATCACCCCTTATTCACCTGATTTGGCACCTGCAGACTTCTTCCTCTTCGCCAGATTGAAGTCAGTCCTGAAGTAAAAGAGATTTATGGACATCACCGACATTTAAAGCAATGTGACGGCCGTGCTGAAAGCCATACCAAAAGAACTGTTTTACAGGAGTTTCCAAGACTTATATACTCGTTCCCAACAGTGCATTACCATCCATGGATGGAGATTATTTTGAAGGACAGTAAATTGTATCTAATGCTGTACAACACTGTATTTGAAATAAAAATTAATTCACCGAACTTTCTGGCCGCAGCTTGTATATATATATATATAGATAGAATATTATAAATACGAATCATGAATTCCATTGCATGACAGTCATCTAAAGACCTCTATGTATTGTATTTTAATGGATAACATCCACACTAAACACTCATTAAAAATAACAAAGAAGGTATGTGGTTTGACTCACTTTAAGGTCCTTCTTTTAAACATTTAAATCTGAAACCTGCCTTTTTGAATATCAAATTCTCTTTCACTGAATATAATGTTCCGTTGCCCCGGAACCATATATCTTTTGTGATTTCTTGCCAGTTCAGTAACTTTCCTTTTATCCATCGATGCATATTTCTTTTTGAATCAATCGCATTTTCTCTTCGCAAACTTTTTTTGATCGTTCGTGTTCTTCGAGTTAACTTTTTATAGGAGGTATATTAGCTACTGTTTTTAAAGCACCATGAAGTTTTTTTCAAATACAAATCACATCAGCTTTATCCATGGCGTTCTTTATTATGTTCTTTATTCTGTCGCAACAAAAACGGATCAGTTGACTGTAGCTCCAAGTCAAAACTCGAACTGTGGAATTCTTATTCATTCATACAAATTTTATTTTACAAATCGATTAAAGAAACAGCTATCAAGTAGATAGTAACAGCAAACGATTTATTTATTGGGTTGTTTGCAAAGTAATTTCGTTTTTTCCCGATAGAGGATTTAGTTGTATTTTTTTCGCACCCAATTTCACATTTAAGCCACATATTCATTATATGTTTTGAGAGAAGATATTGCAAGACTTATTAGTGAAAAAGTCCGATTAATTCTACCCTGTAGTTTTTGGTTGGTACAATTTCAAATATGGAGAATGAAAATCAGCATTTTCGGCATATTTTACTTTTTTACTATCGAAAGGTAACGATACTGTAAAAGCAAGAAAAAAGTTAACAGGTGTGTATGGAGATGTATTAACAGCACGCCAGTGCCAAAACTGGTTTGAAAAATTTCGATTCGGCAATTTCGTTGTTGAAAATGCACCACGTTCTGGAAGGTGATATTCAGAACAAAGGCATTAATTGATACATACCGGCAAATAATAACACGTGAGATCGCTAAGAGTTTAAATTTATAGAATTTATGACACTTGAAAGGCCTGGGTTTGATCCTAAATCTCGACATATGGGTTCCTCATGTTCTGACTGAAACGTGTTTTTCACGTTTCATATATGTTGAAAAAATTATACGATTTTGAGGCGCATCATCATTGGAATTTGTCTATAATAATGTCAAACGCAACAGATCACAGCATAAAAAAAGATGACCCGGCTCAAAGCATTTCAAAAGGCAATATTCATTAAAAAAAGGCAATGCTATCAGTTTGGTGTGATTTCAAAGAAATCGGTTTTTTCAGCTTTTCCGATAACGCAATGAAAAATTTGAAGTGTACTGTCATCAGTTGGACAAACTGAATAATTCACTTAAACAAACAGAAAAAATGTAGTATTCCACCAAGGAAAGGCGAGACTTTATATAAGTTTGGTACAAAACTTTTACAGCTTGAATAGAATATACTGTCACACCCCTCTAGATCTGGCACCTTCTGATTATTATTTATTTCGGTCTCTACAAAATGTTTTAGACGATAAAACCTTCATTTTTCAAATGAGGAAGTCAGAAATGAAATGGATCAGTTGTTTTTTGCCAGAAAAGAACAAAAATCTTATGAACGTAGAACTAACTTCTACTACCAGGAAAATGGCAGAAGATATTAGACTAGAATGGACAACACATAATTTAAAAAAATATTTAACTGTATGAAAATTGTCTTTTATTTTCACAAGAAGGAACGCAATTACTTTCCGAACAACCCAGTATATGCATATTTTACAACAACAACTGCCAAACGATTTATAAGAAAATATAAAAATCCACCAAAATATATTTTAATAATTATTTAATACCGAAAAGAATTCCGATTAAGAATTTATAACCAAGAACAATAATTCTTTAAATGGTTAAGAGAATGCTTATATATATATATACAGGGTGTTCATAAATGATGGGAGTAACTTTAAGAGGTGATAGTACACATCAAGACGAGTAATAGTAAATAGGAAACCAAGTGTCCCAAACGTCTTCCGAAGGAGAAAGGAGCCATCAAAGTTTAGGGTCCTAAATTTCAAATGATGATAAAAAACGGGAAAATGGATCGATTCATTTGCGGTTTTCACTAAAATCATTCTTTAAATTAGTATTTTCATTAAAAAAAGTTTTAAAGACAAAGTTAAAAAATGCCGTTAGAGGGCGCTCTAGACTTTGGAGTACCGAACAACTACCTTTTACCAGTATTTTTTTTATTTTGTTAAATGTTTACAAAAGCTTAGATTTTAACTTGAATTTTGAGCGCAAAATTGAAACCATCGGGAGCGGTTAAGTGGCGCAAATGTAACCGCGTTTAGGGAGGAAAAATTGAAATGCTCGTATGTAATGATCAAAATAAAAAACGATAAAGCAAACTTTAAGAGGCGATAGTACAACATAAAAACAATCAACTTCGATTAGAAAATGCATGATTTGAATTCAAACGCAAACGTGCTAGAGCATCTTCAAATTTTATCCATGCAAGCGTTTTAGCTGCAAGATTCTGGAAGAAGAACATGACATTGTGATATGGGAAGAAGAAGAACGCATATGCAAATTGTTATTAAGATAAAAGCCATTGACCGAGTGTGCAAGTGTAAATACGGAACAAACGTAACGAAAGATGTTGCCCTTCACTAATCAAGAAAAGGCTGATATGCACTTCATCTACGGAACTGCAAATGGGAATAGTGCAGAGGCGCGACGATTATACGGAAAAAGTTTCCCAACAGACGGTTGCCCAATGATAAAACATTTGTGCGCTTGCACAGACAGTTGTGTGAGACAGGATCCTTTTTTGGTGCACGTTCAAATGCAGGCTGTGCGAAGTCTAACAGAACGGTAGCCGTGGAAGAAAAAATTCTGGATATGGTGACTGATCATCCAAATACAAGCACGCGAGCAGTGGCTAGTCAAATTGAAGTATCACCCTCCACGACATGGCGAGTACTAAAGGATGAAAGTATGCATCCTTTTCATGTCCAACGAGTCCAGGAACTGACTGAAAGGGATTTTCCTCGTCGAATGGATTTTGCTCGCTGGTATCTGCAGAAGCACACCCTAAATCCCGATTTTGGTGCAACTGTGCTTTTTACAGATGAATGTACATTTACACGTGACGGTACATTTAACACCCACAATTCCCACCAATGGGCAGATGTAAATCCACATGCGTCTTCTACACATGCATATCAGCGACGATTTTCCATAAATGTTTGGGCAGGAATAATTGGTGACCATCTACTTGGACCTTATCTTCTGCCAGAACGCCTGGATGGAAAAAATATCTTACCTTTCTGCAACAGGTGCTGCCGGAAATGATAACAGATGTTCCCCCTCGTATTCGGCGAGTAATGTGGTTCCAGCAGGATGGAGCACCAGCTCATTTTGCGCCAGAGGTGCGAAATTATCTAAACGCAACCTTTCCAAATCAATGGATTGGGCGAAGTGGTCCTGTCCCTTGGCCAGCGCGATCGCCCGATCTTTCATGCCTGGATTTCTTTTTGTGGGGACACTTGAAGAGTCTTATGTATGAGACTCCTATCGAAACTGCAGAAGAACTCGTCGACAGACTTTCGGCAGCTGCAGGAGAGGTGCGCGATACTCCTGGCGTGTTTCAGAGGGTTCGTGAATCCCTTCTTCGCCGTTGTACCGCATGCATCGCCTTCTAATGGTCAGTGTTTCGAACAGATATTGTAATCATTTCTAATTAAACTTTTTTTTATAACGTAAATGTTCTTTGTTTCCTTTTTGTCTCTTAAAACGAAATCTGTTTCAGCGCCCTCTATCACCTTTGGGTTAAAATTACGAGTATGATTTCTTTGATGAATGTTACTTGTTTTGGTGTTGTACTATCGCCTCTTAAAGTTTGCTTTATCGTTTTTTATTTTGATCATTACATACGAGGCATTTCAATTTTTCCTCCCTAAACGCGGTTACATTTGCGCACTTAACCGCTCCCGATGGTTTTCAATTTTGCGCTCAAAATTCAAGTTAAAATCTAAGCTTTTGTAAAAATTTAACAAAATAAAAAAAAAATACTGGTAAAAGGTAGTTGTTCGGTACTCCAAAGTCTAGAGCGCCCTCTAACGGCATTTTTTAACTTTGTCTTTAAAACTTTTTTTAATGAAAATACTAAT